>JALIZH010019992.1:0-12074 GCA_030522465.1 Rhipicephalus appendiculatus
GCTTTCAATGCCTGGACCAGCGAAGACAAGCTTAGACATGTGTACTTCGCCTTGCAAGACGCCGCTCGTACCTGGTTCGAGAACCAAGAGGGAACCCTGACAACGTGGGACATATTTCGCACCAGGTTCCTTGCTACTTTCACGAGCGTCATCCGCAAGGAGAGGGCCGAAGCGCCGCTTGAAACCCGCTCGCAGCTCCCAAACGAAAACGTGGTGCTCTTCACAGAAGAGATGACCAGACTCTTCCGCCACGCCGACCCCGAAATGCCGGAAGACAAGAAAGTTCGCTTCCTCATGCGAGGAGTAAAGCAGGAGCTGTTCGCGGGTCTGATGCGGAACCCACCGAGCACTGTCCAGGAATTCATCTCCGAAGCGACGACGATTGAAAAGACGCTGGAGATGCGCACCCGGCAATTTAATCGCCGCTCGACGCCAGGCTACGCCGGCATTCAATCCCTCTGCTCAGACGACCTGCGCGAGACCATAAGGGCCGTAGTGCGCGAGGAGCTTCGCCGCATGTTCCCGTCATCCCAGCCGCAAGTTTCCTCGATCGCAGATATTGTTCGAGAGGAAATCCAGCAGTCGTTGGGTGCCCCTGAACCGCAACAGCCTCAGCCGCAAGCCATGAGCTACGCGGCTGCAGCCCGACGCTACGCTCCCGCTCCACGCCCACGTCAAGACACCGCGCCGCCGCAGTACCGCCGCCAGACGCCGCCCCCACCACCACCGGCGCCATACCGCCCACCTGCCAGCCAGCGCTACCCTCCGAGGAAGACCGACGTTTGGCGCGCCCCTGACCACCGCCCGCTATGCTACCACTGCGGTGAAGACGGGCACACGTACCGCCGCTGCCAGTACCGGGAGATGGGACTGCGTGGTTTCGCCGTAAACGCACCGCGTCCGCAGCCCGGCGAACGACCTCGTGACATCGCCGACTACCTCACAGGAGCGCAGTGGACACCCCGACGACCTTCCCGTTCGCCGTCGCCAGGCCGCTACACCTCACCTCATCGCAGGCAGTACACCATTCCGGCCCGGGGCCGATCTCCGAGCCCTTACCCGGAAAACCAAGGGGCAGCAACCGATGGAGGTGCGGTTGCTGTACGTCGAACTACCGAAGATCCTCCGCCGACGCCGACGACGACGACGCGACGAAACCTGCTGAACACGACGCGAAGCAGACAGAGCCCTGCCGACGAAACCTCGCGGACCGAGCTAGACCTGACGAAGCAACATGATGGAAACAGCGCAACAAATCGACGCAGCCGTGATCAGACGCCGCGAGCTAACCGCAACGCAAGGCGACGGACTAGCGACCTCGACGTTCTCATCGACGGTCACAAGGTCACCGCTCTCGTCGACACTGTTGCCGACTATTCCGTCGTCAGTGGGCCATTCGCCGCCAAGCTGAAGAAAGTAAAGACCGCTTGGAGTGGACCCGAAATCCGGACAGCTGGAGGCCACCTGATAACGCCAATTGGAATCTGCACGGCGAGAGTCACCATCAATAGCCGGACTTATCCTGCGAGCTTTGTATCCTACAACACTGCTCAAGGGATATGATACTTGGAATGGACTTCCTAGGTGACCACGGTGCCGTCATCGACCTAAGGTCTGAGTCGATAACACTAACTTCAGAAAAAGCGCTGCCTACCCAGACGACGCCGGGGAACCATGCATTGAACGTGATAGACGAGCACGTCACCGTTCCGCCTCTCTCCAGCGTCATCATTTCCGTCGGCACCGAAAAACCCACAGACTTCGAAGGCGTCATCGAGGGCGATCAGCACCTGCTTGTAAACCGTCAGATTTGCGTCGCAAGAGGCATCGCCGAGTTGCGTGAAGGGAAAGCAACAGTCATGCTCACGAACTTCAGCAACGAATATAAGCATGTGAGCAAAGGCACGACGGTCGCCTACATCGAAGAAATTGTGGAAGCCAGCGACGCCCTCGCCCTCGCCGAGTTTACCGAACATGCTACGATGAACCAAGCTCACCAACTAACTGTCGACGTCAATCCGAGCCTTCCGACGCATAAACAAGAACAGCTCAAAAATCTGCTTCTGCAATTCAAGGACTGCTTCTCATCGTCGTCAAGAATTCGACAGACCCCTGTCGCCAAACATCGTATCATAACTGAAGAAAGTGCCCGACCAGTCCGTCAGAGCCCGTATCGAATTTCGACGCGAGAACGCGAAGCCGTAAAGAAGCAAGTCGACGAAATGCTACGCGACGACATAATCCAGCCGTCCAAGAGTCCCTGGGCGTCTCCCGTGGTGTTGGTGAAGAAGGACGGGACGCTACGTTTCTACGTCGAATATCGTCTTCTGAATAAGATCATGAAGAAGGACGTGTACCACCTCCCACGGATAGACGACGCCCTGGATCGACTCCACAACGCGAAGTACTTTTCGTTGATGGACCTGAAGACGGGCTACTGGCAAATCGAAGTCGACGAGAGAGACCGAGAAAAGACTGCCTTTATAACACCAGACGGCCTGTTCGAGTTTAAGGTCATGCCTTTTGGTCTTTGCTCGGCTCCCGCAACCTTCCAACGCGTTATGGATACTGTACTGGCTGACTTGAAGTGGCAGACTTGCCTTGTGTACTTGGACGACGTTGTTGTGTTTTCTTCGAACTTCGGCGAACACCTGCGGCGCCTTGAAGCTGTACTTCAAGCAATCAAAACCTCCGGACTCACCCTCAAGCCAGAGAAGTGCCGCTTCGCGTACGAAGAACTTTTGTTCTTGGGCCACGTGATAAGCAAATCCGGAGTACGCCCCGACCCGCAAAAGACAACCGCCATCGCTGCTTTCCCGCCACCCACCGACAAGAAGGCCGTGCGTAGATTTCACGGCTTGTGTGCCTATTACAGGCGGTTCGTTAAAAACTTCGCCCGCATCGCCGAGCCTCTCACTAACCTCACCAGGACCGACGTCGAGTTCAAGTGGGAAACGCCACAGGAGGAAGCATTTCAAGAACTAAAAAGACACCTGCAAACGCCTTCGTTACTTGCCGTTACTTGCGCATTTCGACGAACACGCCGAAACAGAAGTGCACACCGACGCGAGCAGCGTAGGACTCGGCGCCGTCCTTATGCAGAGGACGGACGGCCTGGAAAGGGTTATCAGTTATGCTAGCCGGTCGCTATCCACGGCAGAGGCCAACTACTCCACAACAGAAAAGGAGTGCCTTGCCATCATCTGGGCTACATCAAAGTTTCGCCCCTACCTTTACGGCAGGCCCTTCAAAGTTGTGAGCGGCCACCACGCCTTGTGTTGGCTAGCTAGCTTGAAAGACCCTTCTGGTCGCCTCGCACGGTGGAGCCTGAGACATCAAGAATTCGACATTACCGTCGTCTACAAGTCCGGAAGAAAACATTCTGACCCCGACTGCCTGTCTCGTGCCCCCGTCGACCCACCGCCGCTGTACGACCACGATGATGACGGCTATATATATATATATATAAATATATATATATATATATATATATATATATATATATATTGTGAGGATGACAGCGCTGCTGGGGCGCAGGCGCGCGCTAAGCCAGAGCGAAGCAGAAGAGAGCGAGGTCAGAATATATATTCTATATATATATATATATATATATATATATATATATATATATAGCACAGGGTGGCTGCTTAGCAATGGCTAGGCAGGTGGTGGGTGCAAGCAAAGAGTAACACGCACTACGGGTGGTGTTTGTCACCCACGTTGATTCCATTCCTTGATCTTGCTTGCATGTGCTTGCGGGGGCTTTGTCCGTCCCTCCTTCCCGCG
The DNA here is from genome assembly GCA_030522465.1 of Rhipicephalus appendiculatus. Taxonomy (NCBI): domain Eukaryota; kingdom Metazoa; phylum Arthropoda; class Arachnida; order Ixodida; family Ixodidae; genus Rhipicephalus; species Rhipicephalus appendiculatus. The sequence continues at coordinate 3,787 of JALIZH010019992.1, forward strand.
TCCCACACCCACACAGCGCATGCACGTCCCCTCCCCCTCTCTATCCTCTCCTACGTTCGCCCCCCCTCCTTCTCTCCTCTAAGAATCCTCACTCCCACGGAGCGGCGCGCGCGACAGGTGGTGCGACAGCTGCATACTCCCGCTGGGGGGCGCCATGGTAGTTCCGCAGGATGAAAGTGACGGAGCGAGCGCGCCTCATTCTCTCTCCTGTGCAGCGCCGCGATGAGAGCCCCGGCCGCTGCCGCGAAACGGGAGCGGCGACGTTTCTCCCGCTCAAGCTAACCATCTCCTCGCTGCTTCGCATCCACACATAGTTCCATTTAGCGGGAGATGGGGAATTTTATTGCGATAGCAATTATATTAAATATGGACACTCGCGGCTGGTTTTCGCCGTCGGCGTCGGCGTCCGCGTCGGCGTCATTTGCCGTATATGTATATGTATATATATAACCGGCCCCGCTCGTCGTTCGTGAGCGTGAAAAGACGCGAGAGGGGGGGGGTCCCTCGAGCGACCTTCGATTTTACGAGCGGGGGGCGCGCGCGTTATCTCCCCTTCTCGGCGGCCGACAGCGGGCGGAGGGGGGGGGGGGGGGCGACGTTCGATTTTACGAGCGCGGGCGCGTGCGTTATGTCCCCTTCTCTGCGGCCGACAGCGGGGGGCCGGTGTACCCTTCTACGTGCTGCGCTCTCAACGCGAAGAGAATTCTCTTAAACAAGGGTTTTCTAGAGTTGCGTGAGATCGGATCCAAAAGAGTTAGCTGCCAGCCTCACTTCGTATAACATTAGAATTTTTTGCTATAGGCTCCAAAAGCATCGCTTAGTGGCGTTGCGACTCTGGACAGGCAGCGCCATCTCTGGCGGAAAAATAGAAACTGGGAATATACGTTGCGCGTTTTCCTTTCTCTCCGCCCCGCTTCCGCTCGTTTCCGTGCACGTGCAGCGCTGTCGCGCTGCGCTTGCTGCGCCTCGCAATAAAATAGAAACTGGGGGGTAAGCGCCGCGCCTTTCCCCTTCTCTCCGCCGCGCTGCCGCTCGCTTCCTTGCGCGTGCAGAGCTCTCGCGCAGCGCTTCGCTATGTACCGCTTGAAAAGATCTCCCCGCTGGACAGGCACTTCGAAAAGCGAACGTAATCAAAGGAGAGAAGTTCGTTAATCACGGTTATCGATGTTCCACGTAGTCGACTATGAAAAACATGTGATTGTTGTTTAGATGTGCATGCTGGCAGTGGCAAACGCGTACTGTAGTGAACGAACTTTCGCGGCGTGCAAAAAAAAAAAGTGAAAGAAACAAAGACTACATGGCCGTGGGACTAAAAAGCCTGAGAAGGTTCGAGTCATGCCCTCCGTACCGCTGGAGCATCACCCGCTGACTTAGCCACGAGGCAGCTAGCTCAGCTTAGCTTTAACCGCTGCGAAGCAAGTAGAACTGCTCGCCTCGTCTCTCTGTCTTTTTTTTTTGCACTTCTCGATTCGTGCTTGCACTCCCTTTTTATGAGAATATCGACTTTACAGGTGTATAAGGCCTGCTGCGCGAACGCGGCTCAGCGTGAGAGGTGTCGAATTTCAGGCGCGATGTGGTATCGGGCGACGAGCTCGCGCAAAGCGCTCCCGTAAACGCACACTCGAAGCAATGTACGAGTGCGCGGTGCGCGTGAAAGAAAACCGCACAATCTCCGAAGATGGCAATAACAATTCCTGAATTAAGTGCCAGTTAGATTCAGCGGCTTAAATATATACCACCCTAAAACAGCGACAAAAACAGAACAAACCAGCAAAACGATGTGAAGTTAGCTGAAAATGCACAGGCGTTCGTTCCGGCGCGATGATGCAGCCTTGCGCGGAGTTCAGTTGAACGCAACCAACACCGCAACGCTAACCGCGGTATGAAGTTTGTGAGTGTGAACATCAACAACGACAGCTAGGTCTCACAAACACGAGGAATCAAAACACAAAGTTGCTCCAACATACAACCGTAATTGGATGTAAAAATGCGAGACGGCGAGCAATCACTACTGCAGTCGTTGCATGCACGCGCCGCGTTACGTACTGATTCAGGTAGTCGAAAGAATTGATTTCAAGCGAAGAATTGAGTCAGCGAAAACGGAAGGCGAGGCAGAGCTATAACTTTATTCCTTTAACTGCGGTGATACACGCTTGTGGACTTTAATTCTCTCTCGTACGACTTGTCCGGGAACTGATACAGTTTTACAGGCGGATCGCGTGCCTTGGTACTGTCTACACTGCTGTGGCACACAGTAATACTTCGGACCACGCTTCCACTTTCGTGGTGTCGCTTCTACCATCGCGGAAAAGCAGCTTCGCAAAGCAAGCCTCTCGGTTCAGCGAGCCAAGGTCACGGCACAACGTCTAAGCTCCCCCGCACCGACCGAAGAACGCGTGCGCACGCGTGCCGCCGCTGTCGGCTGTCGCTGAAACAGGCGCGCCCTCCGCGGCGCTTATTCCCAGTTTCACCAGCGCTTCTCTTCAGAGCCGCAGCGCGGCGCTGTCGTCGCTCCGCAAACTTGAGCTTTGGTTCCCTATCGCATTCATTGCTTCACCCTTGCTGTGAAACTGTGACTTTTTTTTCAGAAGCAGTTGCAAGCAATGGTGTGGCTTTGTGCTAGAGCTTCTGCTTGCCACGCAAAAGGCCTGGGATCTATTCACACTCGAACCGAAGTCTTATATTCGTTATTTATTAGCAGTGAGGCTGTTCTAGCTCGGCGTAAAATATCTGTCGTGATCCAAAAGCTGTCTTCATCATGATCAGATATGGGCCACAGAAATCGGGCAAATGCCACTACTCTCTGCTAGTCCACCGCAAATGAAGAAGGCAACAAATGGGCGGAGAACACCTGTTCATTCTGCCCGAGACTGCAGGATTCAAATCCGCGTACCCATGATCCGAAGGCAAGGGTCTTAGCGACTCGGCTATCCAGGCTTTTTTTAGTGACTGTGCTATACAGGCACGCTGACAGAACACATCATAGCCTTGTATACGAGTAGTATCGTATAGCAAGGCGATAGGAATGGAAAGTGAGGGTGAGAAGATAGAGGAGGATGGGAAAGAGTGACGCATAGCACATAAAGAATGCGAAGGAGGGAAATAGAGAGACAGAAATGCAGAAAGAGAGGCAGAGAGATAATAAAAAAAGGAAAATAGAAAGAAAGAGAAATAGTGAAAGAAATAGAGACGGAAGAAAGATGAAAAAGAAAGAAGAAGCAAGCGAGAAAGAGAGAAGTTTGCCCTCAGTTGCGCAAAGCTTGGCACAACGAAGATAGTCGATCCTCAAGGGAAACCTACTGACAACATAGCATAACCTAGCAACAACCAGTTACAACATAGCTGCAACCAGCGTTAGCCTAAAGACTTGAGGGCCAACCAGCTTCGCTGTTCGAAGCTTTTTTGACCGCCGCGGTGGTGTAGGGTTTAGACTCTTGACCGCCGCGGTGGTGTAGCGTTTAGACTCTCAGCTACTGTCCCGAAGGTCACGGGTTCCTTTCAAGCCACCGCGGTTGCAATACGATGGAGGGGAATTCACGTTACGTCAGAGCATAAGTTAAACTTTAAACACCAGTCTAGTCCATGTTCCTGGTAAGCCCACGATGTGCACACAAATACTACGCTTACAAAAATACGTCGATCCACGTTGTCACGCTTACCTCAAAGCAAAAAAAAAAAAAAAATGCACCATAGACAAATACTCACCGACTGCTTCGCATCAAACTGATTTCCACAAGAAGTGGGGTTTGTCGAATTTCTTTCATCTCTCTCGAATTAAGGCTCACGCAGAACGCTAATTTTTCGCTCACTACCAACGATTCCAACACTGGAACTTCTTCGAAACCGGTTCTTTACGCTATCGCGGTAATATATTGTGTCAGTCTTTCTGTGTCTTTTGTGTTTCATGGGTCGTACATAGGAAGGAGGAAAGACGGCATATTCACCATGAATACATGCAACAGTAGGGTGCACGAAAATCTTACCTTTGAAAATAGATTATCCGAAGTGTTATCCTTCGTCTCAGATTCGGTAGAACATTCGGTAGTAGCCTCCGATGGCGCTGTCCCTGTTCTTTCCGCAAGTAGTTGTCCTTTAGATAGATTACACCGTGTTCCCACCGAAAGAAGAAGTAAGGCGATGGTTACACTGAGGTCTCTGTCCGTTATTTCCTCTTTGTTTTACAGGCGGTCTGCTTTGCATGCATTAGTGCACCGTCTGGTATATATGGCTCTCCTACAACCCAGGCATGCTTCATTATCAAATTCTCTCTGACGTTCGTCAATGGTCATAGGAGCGTTTTTAAAGCCAAGCATGTTTTATATCGGCCATGCACTTATTGAAACGGAAAATAAATGCCAAGAACTCTTCCAGAAATGGAAAAATAGAGACTCTTTGTGCCACGTCAGTAATGTACGGCCGTGAATAGATGTTCTCGTGAAACTGCTCGTGCTTGTTTTAAAAAAACAGAGTCGGACTTGCAAAAAAAAGGCTGCACGAATGCAGTATTCGTTTAAGTTTAACGGTTTACATTGCCACAAAAGTCTTCATTTGAGAATTCTCGCGAAATTTTACGCTCAAGTTTATGAGATTTTGGCATGATTGTGATTTCAGTACAGCATTATGAAGGATTGCCTGAATATCAGACGATTTTCGTTGTATTTGGCAAACAAACATTACCAATGTTGTATTGAAGAGAAAGTACTCCAGCGGAGAGGCAGAAGCAACGAGCGTGCAGCAGAGGCTCGAGCTAGAGAATTCTTCCCGGTGCATGGCGTGACCAGCGCCCATTTCTACGCTCAACAAATCTCCTTTATATGTGGTGGATGTGCTGGGTATCAATGCCAGTACGTCTCGCTACAGTCGCTCTTGTAGATGCCGGTGCTGCTGTTTCTGTTATTGATGCTGGATTTCGCCGCTGCATTCGTAAGGTCACGACGCCTCTCTCCTGATTGACGCTTCGTACAGCCATGCTCAGCCCATTCAACCGACTGCAGTCTGTACAGCCCATGTGACCATTCGGAACGTTCTGTATACGATAGAGTTCATCGTTCGTCCATGTATTACAATGCGATGTTGATGCGATGTGTTAGGCTTCTCTTCAAGGACTGATTATGATCCTTGAGGTGAACGTTAATGCATGTGCCACTTTGTCCCTCATACAATTTACCGCAAGTAAGGGGGGTCTGGTACACAGCCCCGCGCTTACAAGGTACATCTCACAGCCGTTTACTTGACCCATAACCACACATGACCCATAACAGTTATGAGTTTCTCTAAGACATAGCACATAAGCCGGAAGTACCTTTCCGAGCAATATTTTTCGAGAAAGGAACTTGACAGAATAAGGTGTGGTTTTTTCTGCAAAGCACTATCAAAACTTTATGCCTCAATGATCCGTTGTTGTTAAAGGATTCTGAAGAAAAAGTTAAATTTCTATCTCATGACATCCCCAGGAATACTAAGACAATTAGTAGAGATATTGAGGATTATTTTATTCTCTTGCACAAGTCAAACTAATCTGCAGTGTAAAAAAAGTGATCACTCAATATACAGACTAGTTTAAGTTTATGTGGTGCTGCGGGGTGTCTCTGGAGTCGTTTCTCGAGCTGTTACTGTTTTACCTCAACAACACCTTTGTGAAATGGGACGATAAGCTGTATGTAGAGAAAGTTGGTGTATGCATAGAGTCGCGGGAGGCACCGGTCTTAACACTTTATTTGAGCGTGTTAAAAGGAAACTCCAGGGTAACCAAAAGGAATTGGCGTGTTTAGTTGGTCACTATGTTGAAGACAACGTTGTGTTTTTCTCGTGTGATAACTATAATAAAAATGCGACGGATGTCTTGAATGAGTTTGGTGATTGTGGACTCGGCCTTAAGTTTACACTTGAGTTGACTAAGGCAACAAATTACAGTTCTTAGACTTATACTTTTTTGTTGAAGTTAACCATGTTGGTGTTACCTTCCTAGTACACAGAAACCGCTCCTACCATTTTCATCAAGACAATCAAAAGTTGTTAAAAACGGAATCGCATTTTATGCCCTGAAGTCTGCTATTAATAAGTCTTGTATGCATGGTGTGGAGCGCAGTTTCTGTTCACAGAGTCAGATGCTTGAAAATGCAGGTTTCCCGGTGATTTTTCTGGCTAGTTGCAGTGCGAGGCTGTTGAAACGGGTCAAAGGTCAAAATCTCCCCGACACCAGAGGTGAAACAAAAAATAGTACAGGGTATCAGTTTTCCCATATGTCCATAAACTTGCCCACAGCTTGAGCAATATTGGCGAGAGATATGGTGTTAACATGCTGCCGCTTCAGAAGAGCGATCTAGAATGTGCCCTTTTATTCCGCAAAGTACCACGGGAATCGCTCTTATGCGAAGCGCGCGGAGGCAAGGTGACTGGGGTGTAATTTTTTTTATTGAGCGAAAAGTTACTAAATGACGTTAAATATATCTACAAATATTGTACGCACAGACATATGTTCAACAGTCACATATGTTTCATATAACCAGTTATTCACAGTTGCGTAACGATCCCAACAGAACCATGGGTATTACCAACACCAGAAACGGTAACCTCATATGTAGCACTTGTGCTTGCGAGGATGATAGCCCTGGATAGCGCTACGTAGAGCAACTACAGTGGATGGCGCTTAAGTATCCAATTGACATTAACCAGAGATGACGCCTGCCTCATAGGAGTACATCTGTAATGTTTATAAAATTACATAGCCTGCACTGGAACTACAATTGACGTTTCACCAACATTACGCCGGCATAGGGTGTTCTTCCAAAGCAGTTCCGAGACCTGGTGTGGCTTTCTGGTAGAATACTTGATCGCCACGCAGATTGCTTGGGTTTAATTCTTGCTGGGACCCTGATATTTATTTTAGATGCGAAGCATCTTATGCTCGAGGCTATGTCCGTCCCACCCGCGTCCGTCCCGCGTCCCGCGTCCGGCCACTCTCATGATGTAGGGAAGCACCCACTATGCGAACCAGAACACTGTAGTACAATATAAGGCCGTCAACCACCCCTACAGTCACCAGAGTCATGACCGAGAGCACAGAGAGGCTGCTTAGCAATGGCTAGGCAGGTGGTGTGTGTCGCCCAGGTTGACTCCATTCCTCGATCTTGCTTGCATGTGTTTGGGAGGGGGCTTCGTCCGTCCTTCCCGCGTCCCACACCACCACAGCGCATGCGCGTCCCCTCCCCCTCTCTCTCCTCTCCTACGCTCACCCCTTTCTCTCCTCTAGGAATTCTACTCCACGGAGCGGCGCCCACGTCCTACACCCCCCACAGCGCATGCGCGTCCCCTCCCCCCTCTCTCTCCTCTCCTAAGCTCACCCCCCTTTCTCTCCTCTAGGAGTCGTCTACTCTACGGAGCGGCCCCCCGCGTTCTACACCCCGACAGCGGATGCGCGTCCCCTCTCCTACGCTCACGCCCTTTCTCTACTCTAGGAATCCTCTACTCTACGGGGCGGTGCCCGCGTCCCACAGCGCATGCTCATCCTCTCTCCTACGCTCACGTGACCCCTTTCTCTGCTGTAGGAATCCTCTACTTTACGGGAGCGGCGCCCGCGTCCGACATCCCCACAGCGCATGCGCGTCCTCTCCCCCCCTCTCTCCTACGCTCACCCCCTTTCTCTACGCTAGGAATCCTCTACTCTACGGAGCGGCTCCCGCGTCCCACACCCCCACAGCGCATGCGCGTCCCTCTCTCTCCTCTCCTACGGTTCTCTCCTCTAGGAATCCTCTACGGAGCGGCGCGCGACAGGTGGTATACTCCGCTGGGAGCACTACGGTAGTTCCGCGGTATAAAAATGACGGAGCGCGCCTCATTCTCTCCTGTGCCGGGCCGCTGCCGCGAAACGAGAGCGGCGACGTTTCTCCGCTCAAGCTAACCATCTTCCCGCTGCTTCGCATCCACACATGGTTCCCTTTAGCGGGAGATGGGGAAATTTTTTCCATTCGTCGGGTGAACGCTGCTGACGTCAGGCTTTCTTAAAACTCTCGCATTTAAATGACTAATGTCTGTCTTCGCCGTTTCTGGGTAGATAAAATTGTCAAACACCTATGGCGCATACGTGCTTACCGCGGCCTGTGGTATCCGGGTATGATTCATCCGTGTCTTTAGGAAAGGGTTTGACCACGTATGCGACAGGATTTTCACGTTATTCATGTCATGACCCGTCATACATATTCGTCAATACCTCTTAGCCTCCCATACAAAGTTTGGTCTACACCAAGTTGAAGAGGCGATCACGAGAGCACCCAGACTAGGCGGATAGA
>JALIZH010019993.1:0-22298 GCA_030522465.1 Rhipicephalus appendiculatus
TAAGGTCGAGGTCTGCCGTGTGTCGCAGATAGAAAATTATTATCATCACTTCCCGGCACGATCGCTATTACCATCAAACCACTCGGCACATATGGTTAACAAGAGAAGCTGAAACGTGCGGTTCATAATCGGTGTTCGCCGGCCATGTGTTTTCTTGTTAGTTTTTAGTGGGCCAGTGCGCTGAGTAGTTAAAATTGCCCCATTTCATTCGGCACATACGCGCTATAGGAGTTTTTTCTACAGCAGAGCTGTTATGGGCGATGTTTGTCCAAAGACAGAGCGAGAAAGAGATAAAACGACAGAATAAAAAAAACCATCAAGAAGAGAGCAAGCACAGTCATGTATATTATAGTATATCGAGACGTGAGAAAGAGAAAGGGGAAAGGGCAAATGCTTAGCCAAGTCAGGTCGACCTAGGTGCCCTCAAACTCTACTGTCGGCCCAGCCTTGCGCGACATAGTGCAAGATGTGCTATCTTTAACAAAGAGCATTAGTAAAAAGCTCGTTTTGCAAGAATTCCGGCGTCGGTTTCGGCGTCGGCGTCATTGGTTGTGAGCGAAAATATCATTATCTTCTCTGCGTTCCGAAAAGTCGACGAACATGGAAATAAAATAAATAGTGGAAAACGTCGGTTCGAGGGACAATCGAACTCAGGCTGTCTGCCTGACAAGCAGGTGTTCTACCACAAAGCTACGCTATCGGATAAAATCACTTCGCATAAAAACACTATGTGAATGTCGTGTAGTGGAAGGAGTCTGCTTAACGCATGTGATATTGCGTGGCGTAAGTGTAGAATCGCGCCACGGCGTCAAAGCATGTGAATTGCGCAACGAGTGGGTGTTTTAAAGACCCACCCATTACAAAGCGCTCAGACATGTTTTAATCATCATCAGCTGCAAAAGCATCACCAAAGTGAACAGCCGGGTAGGTTCGCGTGTTGCCTTACGGGCGCGTAGTGGACCCTTCGCTGATTCGCAAAAGGAAGAATTATGGCGTAGTGGGCACCGCGCAACTGTACTTGCAGTAAGCATTCTAGGAGAGTTTGAAACGGTCAATGTTACACGTGTCGTTTCCTTGCGGCACGGTTGAGGCGTGCACCGAGAACCGAAGTCAACAGGTTGCAATTGAGAAGGTGATGCTCATGTGGCCTGATCACGCTATTGCGTTCTACTCTTGAATGCGAAGCCCAAGCTTCGTCCAAGTTTCCGGGTGTGTGTGTGGCCCTAACTGCAGAAAATAACGCTTCAGTATATCTTTCAGCCTTGGTGAGCTGGATATGGCAACTGGGGCAAATTTAAATTTGTGTGCTAAGCGGATCAAAAGTGATACTTGTAAAGAGAAAAAGTCCTGCATGAAATAAAACAACATGCTCTGTGATCCCTTTGCCGAAGTCCATCATACTGGCTATTTTGATAAAACCATTGAAAGTCCAAGCATTACATTTCTTTTTTTGAAGGAAATAATAAAGTACTGCACAGTTAAGGCAGCTTGGCACTAGGGGTGCCAAGCTTGAAGGAACTACGGAGCTGGGCAGTTTTCTTTGTTTCCCTTCGGTTTTTTTTTTCTTTCTCCCTCTCCTTCTTTCTTTTCCTCTTTTCCCGTTATTTTCTGTGGTTTTGTTTGTTTCTTTATTTCTATTTATTTCTTCCTCTCTCTTTACCTATTTCTTTTTTTTTCTTGCTCTTTCTATTTTTCTTCTTATTTTTGCCCTTTCTCTTTCTTTCTATTTCGGGCTTGCTTCCTCTTTTTTTAAATTTTTATACGCGGTTTTGCCTGCGTTACACCAAGTGCACTAGATGTTTTTTTCGCTGATAGTATTCATGAACAAGGCGCTGGAAGAACAAGAACAACAATACTTTTCCTTAGCGCAAGCGGGCGCTCAGTATGCTACACATGGAGCGTTACGCCAAGCGACGACACATTGCCTTACATCAGTTGGTATGGTATGGTGTGGAAAAACTTTATTCAGGTCCGTCGGGCCGTGAACTAGCAGGTAGCGGGCCGCTCCCACGTCGGGACAGATAGGCCTAGCCTCTCCGCCACGTTGGACTGCAAGTAGTTGTTTTCAAGTCCAGACTGCGTGACATCTATTGGTCTCGAAAAAAAAAAACCACTAAACAGCAGCTCTAACTACGCTGGTCATGAAACTGTTGCAAATATACTGTTCTTGCTCTGGCAAAAAAAAAATAATTTTTCCGTTGTTGCAGAATTTCTTTTATAGTGGAAGACATTGCTCAGACATTTTAAGGGCTCTTTTTTTATTTGTTAGACAGAATATTAATTAGAACTAACCGAAAATAATGCCAAGGAAAGTATAGGGGATGTTATTAGTAGTAAATGTAATGTAAATGTGAAGAAAGAAAAGTGGACGAAAAGATGACTTGCTGTGGGCAGGAACCGAACCTGCGACCTTCGAATAACACGAGTTTCGACCTTCGAATAACGTGAGCTACCAAGGCGCCCCCCCCCCCCGTGCACTTTATGGGGTATATATCTGCATTTAAACGTGGAGCGCCAGTCAGCGCCGCCAGTAGCCATGACGGCCAGTGTGGAACACTTTTTTTTGCATGTTGGCGTCCCTGCGCACGGCAAGTTATCTTTTCGTCCACTTTTATTTCTTCACATTTACATTACATTTACTACTAATAACACCCCCTATACTTCCCTTGGCATTGCTGTCGGGTAGTTCTCATTAAGAAGCAGAATAGAATGACAGATTTCACTGGCAGTTGCAGGATTAATGCGGCGTCTCTTTTCAATCAGCAGATTACACAGTAGTGCTTCGTCTTCGACAAAATGTTCTGAAGGGCCATTTTTTAACCGAATCGAGTGACAGATGGCCTGTAGTTTACAGGCGTATGCTGACATTATTCTTCAGCCACAGTATTTGCGCAGTCGCGGCCGCCTTTAAAACAAACGTCCACTGTTCGGGTTGGCACGAAGCAATGACGCCAATGTATGCGAGACCAATGAGGGTCATTCTTTATTTCCACTATTCGAACGGCCAATACGATGAGTGCTGCTACAACAAATCGGTGCTGCAGATACGCTGAGCAGAAAAGCCGCAGCTTGAGCTCTCGCTTTATTGCGCGCCTGTTCTGCACTGCCTCGTCAAAGATTGCATAGATATGGCGAATAACAGCGTGCCACTGTTGCGCATAACAGCCATGCACGTGAGTGCCTCACTTCCATACATATAAGCCTTTGTTTATGTTGATATAGAAATAGGGTATGTACAAGGTGTCGAAGCTAACTCTAGCCAGAGTTTACAAATATGCCGACGCGACCGCTTGCATGTTGCTGAATATTGCGTCGAGTATGTCACACTAGTTTGTGTTCTGTTTAAGTGCTTACTTAGTCAACTTCAAATAACCAGCTTCTAAACAAAGAAGCTGGGCCATACATTCTAATTAGGAAGTTGTAGATCGGTTTACAAAACGTGATACTGCACAGTTTACAACTTTCTATCTATGGAGTATTAGTGTTCTAGCGCTTTAGGGGCTGAGGCTGTTGCCTCCTATCGTAGCTTGGCGTCACTCTGAAAGTAGGAAAATAGTCATCGTAATAACTTTTTTAGCGCAGACTAACACACGGACAAAGAGCGCTGGTGTCGTTCCCTCTCGTTGTCCTTGTGTTAGTCTGCGCTAAAAAAATGATTACGATGAATGTGTACCAACTAGCTCACCTCGCAGTATTACTCTAGGAAAATAGGTAAAAAGGGCACTACTGATCAGGTAAAAAAAAAAGTATGACAAAACAAAGCGCTACAGGTCATTCGATGCGAATATAGGTCAAAAGAGGGCGCTACAGGTCAAACAAATACCTCATTAAGCCAGAAGAGGGCACAAGAGCACCACAAATGAAGGTTTTCTTTCTCGCCATGTACACCGAGAAAGCTGCATTTTCGCCAACATGCACTTTCCTCTGAACGCCAGCGTCATCGAAGGGTTAGTTCACCTGTCCGAGCCAGCAGAGCGGTAGCGTAACGCCCGCGTCGGAAGTTGCACGCAGGTATACGGTAGAGAGAAGCGGAGGCTAGCAAATGGGAAGTAACACTCAGCTTCGGAAAACTCAAATGCAAATCGAGCGCCAGCAAAGGGAGGTGAACTCTTAGCCAATTACACAGGCAGTTGAAGCTTCACTTCTGCGCCACAGTTTATACAGGTTTCGCGGTGTGAAACTAGCTGGATCTTTTAAAAGCCAAGCTCTTAAAGCTCGTGGTCAAACGTCGGGTGTCCACAAAAAACTTCCGTGTCGTTGCTTATCAATATCCAAGCCACACCTGCGCATCCCCTGGGTTCAACCTAGAGGTGTGCACGGGCTTCGAGTAGCCCGAAAGCCCGAGCCCGGCCCGCGGGCCGAGTTCGGACGGGCCGACGTCTTCTCATTTCGGGCCCGGGCCGGGCTTGGGCTACATTGTTTTTTGTTGGGCGGGCCGTGCCCGATGCAAAGCCCAGAATCAAGCCCAAAATATAGACGTTGGGCTACCAACTGTTTTCGACCGCATAGCGCCTTCTCCGACCGTCCACCCACCGGCTTTCTCGGTTCTCCTTTCCTTTAAACCCTTTGAACGCAAGAAGAGAAAGTGAAGTCACACACGATGAGCTTTGTGATTATACACGGAATAATCCTCTCTCCACATCTGAGGTACTAAACCTTCTGAAAGAACGAACAGTCTAACTATTCCAAGCTTACTATGCTTGCGAAAAAGATATTGGCCATTGCAGCCACCAGCGCCAGCAGCGAACGGACCTTCAGTTGGACGGGATATGCGACGCAGAGCGCCGCACTTCACTGAAGCCCGAATCACTGGACAGATTATTTTTAGAAGACAACTTGTAATCGTTGCATATAGTGACTATCACATGTCGTTGGCTCATGTTTCACTTTGATACGTTGAATGAAATGCCACATTATCAGAAAACGATGCCTTGTCTCCTCAACAAACCTTAGGCCGGACCGGGCCGGGCCCTGGGCTTGTTTTTGTACGTCGGGCCGGGCTGGGCGTGTCGCAACCCTCTAGCGTCGGGCTCGGGCGGGCCATCGACGCAGCCAACGGGCCCGGGCCGGGCTCGGGCTCGAAAATGCGGCCCGTGCACAGATCTAGTTCAACCTCGCCTAGCCGCGCATGCACCGAGGAGCAGCCACCACCAAACCACGCCCACGGACCGAGACAGTCCGCGCAGCCACCACGCTGGGTTTGCCCGGCATGGCGCGAACTGAGTACGAGTAACGAAGAGTGTCCGCGCTTCCACCGGGGGGCACCACAGTCAGGTTGGCACTTGATTGTTTGGTGCTAGAGTTTGTACATTCATGAAAGGTCTGTGACAGGCTGTGGTTCCATTCTACGCTGTCTACGCCATGAAAGGCCTATCATCAGCCAAAAAGGCAGCGTTAAGCCCCGAAGCCCCCCTACAGAGACGAACTCAAGTGGGCGTATGTTGGGCAGGGAGGGTGGCGCTAGTTGGTAAGACATTATGTGATCTCAAAGTGCGCTTTGGACGAGACGCCAGAGTAAAAGCAAATAGGACGAACGCAGCCTGCGAGCGTCGCTGAAAGATCTGCCTTCCTTCAGCGACCCTCACGTTCCAACCATGCACCCTACTAGGCCTCCATGGCTGGAAAGCTTCATTTGTGATGCAATGGTGCCCTTTGTCATCCTTATTGCCCTCCTCCTCTCTCTCACACCGCTCCCCCCTCACCTCCATTTCGCCTTGCCGTAATATTCCTATACATGGCTATGCTATGCTCACTTCCCTTTCCAACCCCTTGCTATACATGCTATGCAATAGATGGATGCGCTATACATGGTTCTGTCAGCCTAACGCCATACATAATTATACTATGCTTCACCCTCTCCCTTTCTCCTTTCCTTCTTCCTCAACCTCACTTTCTTTTCCCACCCCCCGCGCTATACACGGTTATGATATACATAGTTCTACCTGCCTAACGCCATACGTGACCATGCTATGCGTTACCCTCCCCCCTCCTCCTTTCCCTCCTCCTCACCATTACTTCCCTTTCCCAACCCTTGAAATACATGGCTATGCTATACATGGTTCTGACTGCCTAGTGTCATACATGGCTATACTATGCTTTACCCTCTACCGTCCTCCTTTTTATCATTCTCACCCCCCAAATCACTCCTCCTCAGCCTGACTTCCCTCTCCCGCCCTCTCGCTCTACATGGCTATGCTACAGGTGGCTATGCTGTACTTAATTTTGTCTGCGTTGCGCCAAGCGACGATGACATACGACTGTGCAGGGGCCCTAACGGGCCCCGCACTCCAAAGGGAAAGCCTGTACTATGTCACGCAAGACCAATTGAATCACTTAGCTGGACGATTGTGAAATCTAATCCAGGTTGTTTCTGGGTTATTGCTTGGCTTTAGCTATGTGATGCTAGGATATTTCTAGCTTGCGTCTAGGTTGTTGCTAGGCTTTAGTTAGGTGATGTCAGGTTGTCCCAATGCTGCTGCTTAGCGCAGATAAATTGGAGTTCATCCAAGTAAAGTCACAGACAGGGCACGGATGTTCAAACTGCAGAGAGAGGAACCGGCACTGGAACCGAGCGTTCCCACCTCCCATAGATTTACGTGCACGTCGTAGTTCGCATGGCGCCTCCATCGCTTTGCGGTCTTCTCGCAGCCGCCGTTGCCTTTCCCGTTGCTTAGTATTCTCTCGCTCTACACACCACTGAAGCATTCTGTACCAATGCTTCAGTGAAAACGAAACGAGCGGCCGCGGCTACCAATGGGTTAATCTCGACGGTTTATTAACGCTTTTCTCCTTTACTGGTTACGTCTGTCTAGAAATGTTAATTGGTGTTAGCCGCGCACCTGTTGTCTTCTGTATTTAAAGTGAACCAACGGTGAGTAGTGGGATTTTCCCCCATTTATGTGGCAGGTACTTTCATGATGGTGGTAGTTTGGGGTCTTCTCGCAGCCGCGTTGTCTTTCCCTTTACCTAGCATTCTCTCATATGTACCGCTAAAGCACTCTGTATAGATGCTACCGCGAAGCTGAAACGTGCGCCCTGCAGTGCTTATAGCTCAGCTTAATACCGATGACTTCATCAAAGCTTTTCCCAATTACGGGTTACAGTTGTCTAGAAATTTTAATTGGTGTATGCGGCCCGTCTGTTGCCTTCTTCATATTTAGGGAACCAGTGGTTAGTAGCGGTATTTGCACAACTTCTGGGGCTCATACTTGTTCATGGTGATGATAGATTTTGTACATATTTGTACAAACCAATGTTTATGCGGCCGGCTTAAACAGCTTCGCTGGTAAAAATATTAAAAATACATCTTCAAATGCTTGCTCGCGCGGTGTGCAAGTTGGCAAGTTGCATGGAATATTTGTTATTGCCAGGAATCTGCAGCGAACAGAAGAATAATACTTCATACATAAGAGGTTGGAAACTGCCTAATAAGAAATTTTGGCAAATGATCTACAATTTCCTGATTGTAACATTTTGCCCAGCTTTGTTGCTGTAGAAATTCGGTAATTAATTTTGCCTAATTAAGCAATTAAGCAGACTGCGAAAAATAGTGTACAATTTGCCGCGCAATAACGCATTTGGTTGCGCCGTCATAAAGTTGGTTGGAATATTATTAATTTTAGAAATCTGGTGAGAGTTAGCAGCTATATTTATATACATATATGGGTACTCAGTGAAAAAGCCTTTTCTATTACGAGACCTGAAACGAAAATAACACAGTTCACTTGCAATTCTGGTTTCTGTCAAACCACCTTTGAGAGCGATCTTCCCGCTTTAGATGTTGCCAAAAAACAATGCGACATTGCTCATGTCACTAAGTCAGCAAGAGCACGGCCGTTGAAGGAAGAAATTTGCTTTTAGGCAAAATTCACTATATAGAGCTCATAAAAGCATGTTAATTTCTTGATTACACTGCTTAAGTCCCATGTAGAAAATGCTTCATTTCTTAGTAGATGAGAAGTGTTTCGCCGTTAATCAGACAATTCAGAAGATGTCTGTAAAACATAATTTTAATACGATTACGCAAGGATTGCAACGTTTTCAGATCTGGCTCGTCGTGGGGTCTTTATCACGACAAATGAGTATATATGTCCGTCGGTTATTCTCTTATATTCAGTTTTGCTTTAGACAACGCGAAGTAATGGTGGTACTGAAGTAAACACCATTTTTTTAACATAATAATTAACTAACTGTATGCCAACAAAACTTGCTTATTACTACTCAAATTGCAACCACCGACGATAATTATTGTCTCAGCTATATCGTTGTAGAAAAGAAGCCTATGAAAAAGCGACCTGCGCCATTCCGTGAAGGCATTTCCTGGAGTCTATGTTGACATCCAGTCACGTTATATTCGCATTTCTCCATTCTTTTGGCATCTTCCCTTTGGCAACAGCATCTTCCCTACGCGGATTTTTTTCCCTAATGGGACTATACGAACATATGTGTTCCTGACGTCTCTCATCGATGTGCTTTGGGACACGGCCAGAAAACTCAATATGAGGTAAATAGCTTTTGTTCCTTCTTCTAATGACATAGTGGATGTTGCTAATTGAACGGTTACAGAGTGGTTTTGTTTATTTGCACAATGACGAAGTTGGTGCCATTGAAGTTGTGACCACTACGACAACGTGCTAGAAATTCATGGAAAAAGCTCGCACCTAATTAATGGTTTAACGTTTTCGTTGTGCAGGCCTCTATGCCCTAGGCAGAGAGTCACCAGGTTAAGTTTTCTTTGTGTAATATTATCAGAATGATGAAAAGCTTATCAAAACGGCAAGTTGGGCGAGTTGGTAGTTAAACATGGTTAAATGAGGGCAGCGCGACCCGGATAAACGAGCGCGACCCGCGCTCGTTTGTGTACGTGTCTCTCAGTCCTAAGTCCGGGTCGCGCTGCCCTCATTTAACCATGAAAAGCTTATGTTCTCGATATCTTCCTGTTAGAAAGAGAAACGAAAAACCGAGGATGTGCTGAGCCAGCAGGAAGTTAACCTAACAGTGAAGCAAGCTAGCCCTTTTTTACTAAAAAGGTGCTTAGCTCTCCTTACATTCGTTCGCGCATTGCATTAAATAAAGGGAAGGAATATGGAAGTATTAAATTTGACTCACTGTAACAATAGTTCTGAAGTGAGGGTTCGCGAATCCGAGGGGTTCTGAGAAGCCATTTTTGGGTTCCGCGAAACACATCATCCAAAAAAGAAAACGCGTTTTTTGGAGGCACACAAGGTCCCGCAGCAGCGGCTCCTTGAGAATTTTTGTATCCTTCGCCACACAACGTTTTGCATTGCAGCGGAGCTGACTTATGTTTCTCTTCTCCGTGAGCTTTTGTTGCAGTTTTTTATGACCTATGCACGCTAGCCCACACTTTGTCTACGCTTGCATATTTGAAGAGCAAACATAGCTAGAAGCAGGTTGAATGTGGCTGCAGACCGCACAACTTATTTAGTTTTATTTTCACCATTCTTTCCCAGGGAGAAATAAAATTAGCCTTTTTCACGCTGTATGATGTGTTAATTTACGACCGTCCTCCTCTATTACCTCACTACCAGAGGTCCCTTGTCACGTCCAGCTGTCCACAGAGCGTCCCGGAAATACCCATGTCTGATAACCACTGCACTACGCTACACTGCACTGCAGTATCAGTTGTGAAAATCAGGCTTAATACAGAATGTGCCCGAACTAAAGCCCCTAAGCGACGTAGTGGTGCTGTAGGCGAGCAGAGAAAGATTTATTATACTTGCAGACAAGTGGGGCTCTATGATAAGAGATATTGTCCGTAATTTGACTAGAAACACCACGAACTGCAGCCTTTAGGTGTATTAAGGTTTAAACACGTGTACGTAAATGGCCAGACGCACTAGCCACATTCAAGAAATGCACACACATGTGCATGTAAAAACAGCATTAAAAATGTCCAAACAAAAAAAAAGAATCGGGACATTAGTATCCGTGGAGATTCGATGTAAATAGGCTTCTACCAAGAAATGTCGTATAGAATACTGTACTTGATTGCACTCTTTGTGGGCGTTGGAACATGACAGGCCGATCAGTACCGTGGGCCCACGACAAAATCAAGATGAGGCTGTAGTAAATCATGAATTCATTTATATTAAATAGAGTTAATTAAAGGAAGACTTCAGTAGTACGTTCTGGCAGGATAGTTGGTTGATTGCGACAAATTTTCTTAAACTGCGCGAGAAGACGAGGACACAAGTACGAAACATTCAGAACACCACTGCACAGGTGGTGTTCTTAATGTTTTCTTACTTGTGTCCTCGTCTTCTCGCGCAGTTTAATAAAGGAAGACACCCGGAATGATGACCAAAATCAAACGGAGCTAGAGCAGGTATATAAATGTAAACTAAGAACTAAGTATATGAAATTACGAATGCGGAGACGTAAAACAGAAAAAGGCACCGAGAAAGGTGACATAAACTTCTTAAAACAGTTCAAAAAATGACACAGATACCAAAACTTTGTGTCCTTTATTGTTATGGTGCATTTCCAAATTTTGCGCTGTGTTTAGCATGTTCAAGAACCCTTAACAACTAGCCCCTGTTGTCGATTCTTCTAGCGAAAGGTGATTTGAATGCTTGCCGTAAACCGATATTATGGAGTCATCAAGTCCGCGGCGATTGTCTGATTCGAGCATCGTGAGCTGGATAGCTACCGAGGCCCCCCGCCGAATGCCGCCACGTATCCGCGCACGCACTCACGATCACCCTGAATGTAAGCCGCTCTTAAAATGAAAAGGAGAAAAAAGAAATCAAAGTGCTCGAGGTCACGATGCGCGCTGAAGAACGGACGTATCTTATCGCCTCGTTTTCATCCTCCTTTTGCGTAGCTTTCAGCGCGCTCGTTGTTATTCCGTTTTTACTAGGTGTAGTCTAAAAATATGTTGCAGTAGTCGATTCGTGAGGAAATAAAATCCTTTATGGGAGCCATTCGATGATTACTTAGAAAATTGTCACAGGGTCTCTTGAATAACGAGTTTCAATTGATAATATGCAAGGGCAGCAGCACATCTTAAGGAAATTGGCTGTGGCTTAACTCAGTTATGCATGGGTGTGCGTTACGAGAGGTACGGTTAATTTTATTGTTTAGCTTGGTTCTCTGTACGGTTACGCTTCACGAGGCGTGCGGCTCGTTCTTCCTCCGTCTCCTCAGCTCGCTACCTCCTCTTGGTTTCGTTCCGACGACGAAGTCTGGCTTCTTTCAGTCTCTCTGACTCACTTTCCATATCTGTCGACGAATCCCACCGAGCCGCCCCCTTTATATATACGATGCAACACCGGCTCCTCCTATGTTAAGATATAACAACGCGACTGAACACGGACAGGGCCGAACACACACACACACACAAACACACACACACACACACACACACACACACACACACACACACACACACACACACACACACACACACACACACACACACACACACACACACACACACACACACACACACACACACACACACACACACACACACACACACACACACACACACACACACAACGCTTACTTTTAACTGGAAACGCGGTTGCAATGCGGTTTCACTGGCTCCTCCTCTGACGTCGTGCCAGATGACGCGGCGTTCGGTGCGGTCACCGGCCACAGCGAAACGGCCAGAATACGGCCAATGTAGCTCTCTCTACAAGAAATGCCTACAGAAGCTAATTCTTCAAACCTGGTAACGGTCCCGACGTCCTCTATGCTATTCGGTCAAATGCACACTCGTGCCAAACTGTCCCGCTCTTATAAGTCATGCAAATGATTGTAGTCCTGAGAAGATATTACCAAGCGATGAACCCAGAAAGTTGCTGAAATATAAAGAAATATTTTTGCTTCATTGCTTTTGGTCTATCCCATGCAATGAGGGAGGCGATATAAAACACAGCATTTCCTGTTTGTAGTTTACGTAAATGTAAAAGCAAATATTTTGCTTGTCTAACAATGTACGCAATGCTTAGGTAACATTATACACAAAAGCTAATCATTTTTTCCATCGCTGACTTCTGTTGCGACATGGTGTACACTTCTCGGTAGACAAATTGCATTATAATTCATTGCATTGTCAGTTTTCACTTAAACACCTTTTTTTCACAATTTTTCTCGTCTCTCTGGCTGAGATTTTTTTATATATTTCGTGCCATTCTGTACATGTATGCAGCTTATGATTACTCAGTAACTTACACCATTCCTTCTATTTCCTTCTCTCGTTTCAAACTCAACTGCTTCTGTACTGACTTCACTTATCTGTAAGTAATAGCAGGTAGCGTGTTTTGTCAGCAACTAAAAAAGTTTTGGGAGCGATGTGGTGCATAGGCGGTACAAAAAAAACACCCACGGAAGGCACGGAAACCATGGCAAGAACGGGTGGGCGCCATCGGAGGAGTGAATGGGCGTGATGACGCCCATTCGTATTGAGCCCACCGATTCTTGTGTCTTGTGTGCCTTCCATGAGTGTTTTCTCTGTACAGCATATGCCATGCAATGCTCCCCAATCGTCGTTGAACGATTGCCAACTAGCCAAAACAGTACTTTTCTGAACTGCCAGCCGTTGTTTATTCACGTCTTTTACACGATCAGCACTTCCTTGTAGCGAATTTATTCACTCACCGCTGCATTCCGTCTTGTCTGTCCCAGCACATACCAAGTCGAACGTACGAAAATATTCAGGCTGTCTACCCGAAAAACATTTAAAAGAAAGGCAAGAAGGGGAAGATGCAAACTTGCGATGAGAAATTCGTAAACAGGAGCTCGGTGCTGGAGCCGATGTTTCGACAAGTGTATTTGTCTTTTTGCAAGCCTTGAAAAAGACAAGTCCACTTGTCGAAACGTCGGCTCCAGCACCCACCCCCTGTTTACGAATTTCTAATGGAAAAACATTTAGTCGCTATTGTGACATAGCCACGCTAGTTTTTCCGGGTGTCTGCATCTACAGTGCACTATATGCAATTTTGAGTCTCTGTAAGTCTTCTCGTGCGTTTTTTATTCTGCAACCGATGATGTCACCATGGGAATAAATTTCTTGCACGCAATATGCGCTCCGTGGCATAGCTACAAGACAAGCGTCCCACCTGCAAACAATTGGGGAATGAGAATGCCCAACGGTTCATGGACAGGCTTCCTCGGAGAGCTACAAAGAAACGTGAGTAAGCTTCCTACTCCCGACTCCAGCGCTAAAAATATTTCGCCGTACTTACTACTGAGAAAAAAAAACGAGAGTGCCAACGCGGAATCCTGCTGCTAACTGCAACAAGAATTATAAAATACGCCCACAAATAAGCGTGCATCTAGCACATGATCATGCCGTGCAAGGTAGCAAAACTTCACTGCACTTCACTTTTATTTCCTTAAAGGCCCCCTGAAAGGGGGGGGGGTATTACATATGGGGTGTGTTTACAATTGTAGCCACAAAGGGGATAATAACTATGCATACACAAGAATATATACATAGATATCATATACTGCCCCATATTGCGCGGCTACTTTTGTCACTGCGCTTCCCATTCGATTTCTAGTTCGCCAACTTGGAAATTTTTCTAAATCGCAAATGCTCATTCTTTTTTTTTTATCGAGTTATCCGCCTTCGATGCAGCGTTTGCACACGATCAGTTCGTACCCGGTAGCCATGAAACACCGCTGAACCAGGTTCCACGGAATGAATTCGTTCAATTAATTTATAAGTTCCACAGCAGGGACCCTGAAGCCGCTGACACCTCGCGAGTTCCAGCTAGCCTTGCTCTCAAAGTGGAGATCCTGGTGGCAGCTTTGGTCTGCAATACACAAGTGTTAAATTCAACGTCGCTTTAAAAGTCTACAAGCTCACTAAAGGAACATACCAACGATGATAGGGAAAAGTGACGAATGGGGTGGGATGTAGATTTTATTTTAAAAAAAAAGGTCATAAATACGGCGTTTCTAGTCGTACATGTGTTGCTTTCACGTGTCAGTCAGGCTCAGTGAGAACAAATATACTCATGTATGACTTAGCGCATCCCACGATCAGCTCTGGAAAGTCCGATATGCTTCTTCCGGAGGGATTCTTGTCCTCTCATAATTTACTTTTGACATTTAAACTAAGTGCTATGTGCTTACATGTTTCCACGTCTCTTCATTTATGTCTGTCGTTGCCTTGCATTGGGTGAAAGAAAACGAAATGAATATATTAGCTATATGACTTCCCAGGGAGCCGACTTTATGTCTTAATACTGTGAATTTGGTGCATTTGGTATCATGCAGGAATGTGACGTGTCCTTTGTTCTGTTCACTCCGACAACTGAACGGAACAAGTTGGCTCAATCCAGTTATCCCATGTGGTACGAGGACATGATCATCGTGGGAGGCTTTAGCAAAGACACAGTGCAGCTGAGCAACCTCACCAGTTCGTTCTCAGTGTTCGGCGCAGGGGTATGTACGTAGTGCCTTCAGGAGTATAGGATTTCATGCTGGTGAGTTCTCTAGATGCTGTATTGGAGAAAGGGAGGGAGAGTGCAAAGGATTCAGTTATAAGAGGCTTTGTACAGGCTAAAAATAAGACGAATGATCTTCCAACATATGCAGCAATGGGTGAATAACACCCGCGCCAGCCTCATTCTTATATAAATGCGCCTTTTCACGTTCTTTTGTAACTTGTTAATTGTGGGCAAGGCTGATGTGTGTCTGTCCAAGTACTGGCACAGTGTCAATCTCACTATACTCTTTGCCCTACACTAACAAGTTCGCGTAGTGAGTACCTTCAAATGACCTTAAATATTATCAACTATACTTTAGGAAGTGCCCTGTCTTGCCAGCACAAGATGCACCCTCACAAACCATTTGTGATGCTTCACGTCACATTCAACATTTTTTCCCCCCATTCCTTCCAACTCTCCTTTCACTAGCGACGCAGAATCTACGCACTCTATTCTTTCCCTATAAAAAAACGGCCAGGCCTGCGCGCAACGCGCAGCACAGCTACAGCGAAAGCTGGGAGAGCGGCCTTTTTAGAGCCTTTTTAAAACACTCTTGGGGCAACTACTACAAGCGCACTCGCATGGTACCCACTATGCCATAAATCATCATAATTTTTGTGTAGTGGGGAAGCGTCTACTATGCCATTATTCGTCATTCTTCAGAAAAGCGTGGTACCCGCTACACTCTTGTAACGCAATATGTGCACTTTGTTGATGCTGTGGCTGACGACGATGAAGAATTTTGTCTGAGGCTTTTGTAATGGGTTGGAGCATTGAACACCCCACTCGTTACGCAATTCACATTGTGTGACGCCTGGTTCTTACTTTACTGTTCTAAAACGCTTTACAACAGACGTTAACGCGATCCGTTACCCGACATGAAGCCTGCATAGGGTCAGTTTTCACCGCAGTTTCAAGCAGCGGCGTAGTTCAGTGGTAGAGTGCTGGGCTGAAGACCCGGGTTCGATTCCCATTCTGTCATAGGTGTTTTTTTATTTGTTTAGTTTTTCTTATTTCGTGCGATATTGGTTACGGACACCGGCGGCGGCGGCGGCGGCGGACAACTACGGCGCAGGAACGACCCTTGTTGTGATCTCATAACAGCTTTCGCTGTAAAAGACATCTAGCACTCCTTGCATCTGCCGCAATCCTTCTTTATTTCCAGGTTTGGCTGCTCCTATTTGGATCTCTTATCGTGTTTGCAACCATCTTGTCACTGGCTCCAGGCTCTCGCTTCACGTTTCTCTTCAGGTTAAAGGAGAACTCATTTCGACTCTTGGCTAGCATGTTTCTTGAAGGTACTCACATTTATTGATTCATCTTAATTTTTTTCTTACTTAAGCAAACGGCATGCCATGTACGTGTATTTTAGTACGGTGAATTTCCTGCTCAGTAGCCGAAACCTGCGGTTTTTGTCGTATACAAAGTTTTTACGAAATTCCCAAAGCAGTGGGAAATATAGAAAAAAGACGAAGCCATCGGAATCTGGAAATTAGGGGCTTGGTTAAGCCATAAACACGGCGACCCTGACGCAGGAGAGGTGATTTTCTTAGAAATAGCAAAATTTTTGCATGCTCACCAGGCCCGTAGCCAGAATTTTTTTTCTCGGAAGGGCACTTGCTGAAGGCCTTGACTACTTGAAAAAAACACGTATTTTCATTATTTATTTTTGGTAATACACCCACCTCCATAAAACCTGGGGGGGGGGGGGGGAGCAGCGGAAAGCCAGGCCCCTAGGTCACCGACCCTTGCTACGGGCTTGATGCTCACACAGAAGCCGATGTAGTAATATAAGATTTCTGTGTGTGGCCTCCGGCGCACACATTTGTACCAATACATAAAAAGCAACCAAGATGCTTCATGAAAATTGTAGAAAGCTAAGTTTCAAAGCACTCAAGATACTGGCCATGCGTCGCGTTGGACAATATTGCACAAAGCAATAACACTTGCCACACTGTGAGAAATCGCACTCCCTGGATCACTCAGATATTGAATGTCAAGCCCTGCCAACGTATCAACTTCAACTAAGGCATGTGCGCAGTCTCTTCCATCCACGTCCGCTTCACTCAGCAGTAGTATGCGCCATGTAGTTGGTGCTACGCTCGCCTGTAACGTGTTCTATCGATGAACAACTAAGAAAGTGCAATATTTAAAAACACGGTACGTTAGCAATCTTTTAAAAAGTGGGCACTGTACTTTGGGATCAGTTGCTACGTTTGAAGTCTTACCTGTAGGGAATACAAGTTTAGTGTGGTTCAATTTTCCCGTAAAAATGGCCCTTACATCGCCTCTCGTGCTCTCGCCAAGAGCTGGATGGCATCAAAATACATTTTCCTTTTCTTTGTATTAAAGTGCAAGGCCAGTGATTTCGCTAAAACTCTACACACATTTCTTGAAGGAATCAAGTGAATAAAAACCTGACGTGATGTATTAAGAATTCGCCAAGAAAGTTGCCGTCACACAACTAGAAGTTGCTTCGTAGTTCAGAAAGCTATTGGAGTGTCAATGCGTGGATGCGCTAGTGAAAAGACTCTCTTTAATCGGAAAACAAGCGGCAAGATGACATCAGAATAAAAGCCACAAAATAGCTTCACCATCAATTGGCATGGAAAAGAAAGCACAAGTCTTTCCTCTCATTTGAAACACAATATGTTTATTGTCCTTCGTGGCGCCCATTTGTGGGGGATGATTATGTTTAACAATTTTTGACTGAGAGAAAACAGCTGGCATGTAAGTGTTGTGTTTCTTTTTTCCAAAGTAGTCAGACATAGCCAAAATCAGAGTGAGTCTAGTGAGCCAAGAAGACAACTGATCTAATGAAAATAAAGTCTAACCTAAGGAGAAGAACAAACACCGCGCTGCATCATGTTCAGGACAGTCCTGGTGTATCTCCCTTTCTTGGCACATGCAATACAGCTGAGCAGCGTCACCATATTCATCATCACCATCACAAGTTGAACTTGTGCATCTGAACAAGCGCAAAGAAACAAACACAGAAAAGGCACGTAAACAGGACGGTCTCTTCCTTCTTTGTTTATTTGCACTTGTTAAGATGCGCAAGTTCAGCTCTCACCAACTAGCCAAATTCTAAGTGTTGAACCATCATAATCCTTGCATTACTAGAAAATTTTTAATTTATTCTTTTATACATCCATGTTTCTATTCCTCACGGGAGGAAGCTGTGCGCTTCGAAGATGACAAACTGATCTTCCAAAAAGTATTTGCCGACTTCCTGGGCAACGTTATTGGTTATATAATATAATGCAGTGGAAAGGCTGTAACTTTAGCGTGACTGTTGGGGGTCCCACAGAGCATTGGCATGACATCTCTCGCTCTTGACTTCTATGCCACCATGATTTAAGGTAGCAGCATTTTTTAGTTATTATGGCATGACTACACTACAAGGCTTTACAACTTCACTTATTCTTCATTAACTACTGATATGATAGCATTGCAAATAAATGTAATGGGTGCTTGTGCGTACAAGCTTTTTGCAAAATCTATGGAAGCATACTCGTCGGCCTCCCGCCACCAATTCTACCGTTTAGTTTCAGCGATGTTACCTTTGTCGTTGAGATCGCGCTAAACATGGACTAGTGGAGACAGCAAAGTCAATGGCTTAACTACCTGGATAGTATGCGCCATCAGGAGAGAAGAATCTACGTAACATTTGGACACAGCGCATTCATGCGTGCCCGTGCTATTATTAATTATTGGATTGGTCTTGTTTTCGACGATGTATTCTTACCAATTAAGAAAGAACACCTTTATGTAAGTTTCAGGTCCCCCTTAATTCGCCAGAGCAGGAGACAACTATGTAACCCAAAGCTGAGTTATCGC
This sequence comes from Rhipicephalus appendiculatus, assembly GCA_030522465.1. Classification (NCBI taxonomy): domain Eukaryota; kingdom Metazoa; phylum Arthropoda; class Arachnida; order Ixodida; family Ixodidae; genus Rhipicephalus; species Rhipicephalus appendiculatus. The sequence continues at coordinate 18,303 of JALIZH010019993.1, forward strand.
GGGCAGCTAAGTTGTCACCACATCATTGTTCTTTCTAACATATTCGTAAGGCCATATGGTGGACTACTAGTTTTTATGAGCCAATCATTTGGCCACTGTCTAAAGGTCTAACATGCTAAAGGTCTAACATGGATTCAACACTTCAGGTGTGCATCAAGCCACTGTTACAGAGTGTTTCAATTTCAGATAGATATGATTAGGGCTTAAAAGACATACTAAACTTATTTACTCTCTCGGTAGGGCACTTCCAAACACTTATATGAACCTTGACCTGATTTCTTTACTCGGTGCACTCGAAAAATTATAACAATTTGTTTCCTACACGATCGGTGGTGTGGCGCTAAATGTATTGTTTGACGATCATTTCTTCCCACAGCCGCTGCGATAAAGCCACGGGAGTCCTCCTCTCGCATTGTGGTCGCCTTCTGGTGCATAGCCATGCTGGTAGTTACCAATCTTTACACCGCCAAAATGAAGGCTGCCCTCACTGTACGTCAAGAGACGGGCCATCGTATCGATTCCCCAGCCCAGTTGGCTGAGCGTCGTGATTTGAATGTCTACATGGTGGGAGGAACTGCTTACCCAAAACTACTGTCGGTGAGTTTTCTCCATACACCCAAGGATCCAATTGACAAATACTAATTGATTAGCTACTACAGAACACATTTTAATCCCTCAGAACGGAAAGTGCGCTGATTCAGTATCTGTTACCAATTTTCAGAACCTGAGTGACAGTCTTCAAATGTACAATATCTTGACTTCATTTCGAATCATATCCTGTAACAGCGATTATAAGAACATTGATTTGCATTATTTCTGCTTGGCTAACATTCTTGGAAAGCAACCACCATTCATCTACTTCAGACATAAGAGAAATGAAATACAATGAAAGGCAATTAACTGTTTGTAGAATAACGCGTACAGAAAGATACTTTGAAGTCATTTTTCTAAACACCTTAGCCATATTGTTTAAACATTAAGCAATGAGCCTGTAGTAATAATAGCCTTCAGGGGGGCGTGGTAGGGCTAATGGTATATGTCAGTTTTAACGTAATATTTTAGAAACGGCTGCAACTATTCATATAAAAGTTCACTTGCTCACAGAGGATGCCACTGGGTATCACGTGACACCATTTTTTATGCTTGGGTTGCCTATCCTTCTTGTGGCCCACTCCCAAATTTTAAAGTTGTTCAATTATTCAATGTACCTTTTCTCTGCAACCACCGAAAGGAATGTAATGATATTAAGCCGTGTTATTCTTGAGACCCGTAGGTTATAACTGAACTAAAAAATAAGACATCCTTTATGGACTTTTTGTAAAAAAAATAAAATTACTGCACGCACAAAGCCACAGAGGGTGCGCATTGCTGTGTAATTTTTTTACAGCTTCACTTTTTAGAAAATCGGCATTTTTAGTTCAAATTATTTCCAACTTGTCGTAGCACATGCATGCAAAGTTTCAACGAAATCAATTCAGTACTTTTTGAGAAAAGGTACATTGAAGTTGAGAAATTTATAAAAACCGCTATTTGAGAAAAACGAAGTTTTATGTGCGCGTACTGCTTACTTCAAGGCGCGCGGCGCACTTTGTCGCCGGATTTAAATCGCTTGGAGCGGCCGCTTGACGTCGGGCTTCCGCAGGTTTGCTCCTCAGAGTGCAGTGGATTTCTCACTGTCAAAATTGCAAATTCGATTTGTTGGGGGGGTTTACCCTACCATACCCCATTCAGTGCACGAATGAGCAGACGAGAGCATTCGATTACGCGGAAAGAACCATGCATGGCAAGTGATTTCTAATATTGTTCAGATAGATACATGTCACGGAGCTAACAATATTTTAGATACCAGTACCTATATAGAGTGTTCTTTGTCTCTAATGGTTCGACTATGCTGCCACCTACAATTATTCGGCTAATGCACCAAACGTAACGTTTAAAGGGGTACTTACACAAAATTTCGCGGCCGAGACAGCCTGCTGGTTCGATTCCTGTGAACATGCGTATATCATCTGCAAAATATCAACAGCGAATATAGCTTGGAAGGTATTTTAAATTAATTTTGAAGTTTGCGTGAGCGATCGACTCCCTCGCGCTACTGACAACGTCAGAGGTGACCCTTGGTGACCCCCCTATTTCCCTCACGTGACCACGCTGCAACAAGTTATGATGACGTCATAGCCGCCATTTTTCTTTTGCCGCGTTTGTTCCAGCAGTCTATACTTCTCGGCGGCTAGTCGCGAGTCCGTGGCCGCGGCGCACGCGTTGAAAGTTTTGTGTTTGGCAACACTGCTGTGCCCGTTTCCTATTCGAAAGGACTTCTTCATGCGGACCGTGCGGAAGTGCGTCACAGTTCTGTGTTCTGACGTGATCGAGAGCTGCGCACGCTTGGTGGTGATAGTTGCACCCAGAGGCTTGTCGTTTTTCGAGCTCTCTCAAACCGAAACGGAAACTGGTCGGTAATGAGGAGCTTGTAATTAAATATCTGTCGCGCGCTGCAGCAAACGAGGTGCCGTGTTATTACTAACAGGCCCCCCAGCAACACATTGTAGCAAAAAAACGCGAGGCCAAAGTTTTTGTGTCAGTACCCCTTTAAGGTTATCGCTGCAAGTACGGCGCATGTATTGATATGCTTCCTGAGAAAAGGGGAATAGGTATTCGATGCTCGTGAAATAAACTAGCACGGCAGGCTACGGCAACGAGAAACCCAACAACAGCTTCGCCGAATCTTCCATTACTACGTATTCACCCAGAAAACCGAGCGTCTTGCAGTCGTTACTCGTGATAGCATGTTTAATACAGTAGCTTCCATTTTTGTGAGGGTAGAATACCAAATTTCAAACTTGGTTTTACCAATACCAAAATCGAACGCACATCCCAAAAATACGGTAATAATAAAGCAATCTGCTTTATAAAGGCGTAAGCCTTAGATGCACGCCTCATCAAACGCGAAAACTGGCCGGCTTCCCGCGGCGTCGGCTCCAACACGAGGATGCAAAAAGTCATCTCATGATGGCGTCACCATATGACGTCATCATGACGTCCCAGCATGAAGTCACTTGGGATGTCAGCATGAAGTCACTTTTACGTTGCGGTGAAATTACATCACGTGATGCTTCATGATGACGTCACCGCATGACGTCATCAATCGTGGGCCGCTCGCGTTGGCAGTACCATACCAGGTGGGGTGCGGGAAGATTTCGGTTGGTGGCGGGGCAGGATCAATTCATCGACTGAGAAAAAAAAGAAAATGGCTGTCGCCTTCGAGTCCTCTTGGGTGAATGCATAAGGAACCCAGTGATTCTTTTCGAAGTACATAGCGACGATTTGCAGAGTTTATGAAAAGCCACATAACGAGATACTGCATATACTTTTTCAGTTTGCGTCTGGCTTTCAAAAAATGAGTGACCTGCCAGTTGCAATTTGATTCTTCATGTGTGTTTCCTTTTGGCGCCCTTTGTTTTACCTCAATACTTACATACGTTCTAAGGCAAGGGTTCTATATGCTGCCTAATTCATTTTGAGCATTGTACGCTGTGGTATTGCAACATTAATTAAATGTACTGTAACCACTTTCTAATATTTGTCTGTTTGTCTGCGAATTTTATTTAGCCGTTGAGACACTCGTACAACATAGTCTCCTTCGACTCATTTACATTCCAGGCCTCTAAAGTATGGTAAAAAACCAGTTTATGTCACTAGTACTAATTAACCCATCAGACTTCTATTCAGTGAAAATACGTGTTTTGGTGCTAAAAATCCCAAGCCTCAAGTTACGCTCACGCTTATGCTCTTTGCAGATATCACCGCGCCACTACGACCGCCAAGTGTACCGCATGCTAAAGCCTTCGTCCTTGCTGACATACCAGCAGCTATACTCAGAGGCTGTGCTAGACGAAGTAGCCGCGGGCAAAGCGGTTCTCCTCAACGATCGGACGACAGCCACGTACAAGCTGGCCGCGTTGTGCCAGCGATACCCAAACAGCGAGTTCTACATTT
>JALIZH010019994.1:0-53073 GCA_030522465.1 Rhipicephalus appendiculatus
TTTCGCACGCCGGTAGGGCGGCAGCGTCTTTTCGACGAGAGCCACGAGAAATGGGTCTGTGGCGAAATGGGAAGGGGGGAGATCAGACACCCGGACTCCAGGAGAAGCAAAGCTGAAGTTCTTTAACGCGAAGTGCAAGTCGAGCACTCGCTTCGGAAAAGCGGAGTGCGGAAATGAAAGCTTCTGATAAATGACTCGAGTCACGTTGAAGCGGCAGCTGTACGTTATGCTGCCCGGTGTTGGCACAAGCTGGTTGGCGGAAGGAACTTAATTCAGGGGAGTGAGCTGACGGCAGAGTCGAATAAGACCAAGCCACTCTATTGATGTATTTCGCCGCGTCGACGTAGCGGTCTGCTCCTATTCACGGAGTTGCGATCGCGCACGTGGACTTGTTTACATCCAGTGCCGAAGCGGGCCTATGCTGTTCGAGTGGTAAGGCGTGGTCGCGCACGTGCATTGTTGGCGAAGTCCCCCCCCCCTCCCTCTCTTCACGGCATACCACGCCGCGCGAGCATTATTTGTACCTCTTCTTTTCGGCAAGTATACAGCATTAAAATCATGTTCTTCGTCCGGCGGCGTATTTCCTGAGTCGGCCCGGAACCCAGTTTGGCCAAACGTAATTTTGGCCCTTCGTAGGTGTCGCGTAAAACTTTGACTCTCGATTGCCTTCCTTCTTCGCTGTGCTCCGGGAGCATGTTTGTTGTAATGCTAACCACGGTGATGCTGACCCCCATGATTTTAAAACGAAAGCCTTAGTTGCCTCATTAAACGCGAAAATTTACCGGCGTCCCGAGTTGGCGTCCCCAGCCGGCGGCTTCAACACGAGTGAGGCAAAATGTCACCATCACGCGATGACTTCACCATATGACGTCACTGTCACGTCAAATGGTGACGTAATCACGACGTCACTGCTTGGTCAAAGGTGGACGTGCAGAAAGCTTACAACGGCTCCTGTCCTGGAGGCATTGCAGGACCACGTTAGTTGTAGGAAGTTTCGGAGAGGGGCGCGGGATGTTCAATACGTGGACTTAGAAGAAAAAGAAAAAGGAGATAGCTTCCGCCTTCAAGTCGACTGAGGCGGACGCATAACGGACCTTTTGAGCATTCTCCCTTAGGGACACGGGACTCGTTGATTCCAGCTGGACTCGCCTTAGATTGAGTAGTCGAATCTTTGCAAGCGAATGTCTGCCTGTTCTTGTAAACTTGGGTCCCTCCATTTGACTTGTATTCTGGACGTCTACTATAGTTCCTGCAAATGCCGCGCTTGAGTAGCTTTTCTGCAGATATCGCAAGGCTGAAGTCCCAGTGCAAACTTGTACGTTTTCCGCATTCAATTTGTCCCTCTCGCTGATCTTGAGACCTTGGCAGCCGGTCAATCGGGATACATAGTGACTCCGCCATCCTGTACATTCACCATACAGTTGCAGCTATAGCACAAAAAGATTGGTGGTCCAAGTTACCGTTCATTTGTAACTCATTAAATTCCCCAAATGGTGAAAACTCTATGCCAACGCAAGTTAAAGGTGTCGATTCTTCACCTCCAAGTGTTTTCTTCCGTAGTATATTATGATGTCATCTTCGAAGGTGTGTTGTGAAAATCAGGGGGCGAGTCGGATTTCATTAAAAAAATAGGCCCGCCTCACGATGAACTGGCTCCTGGATTGTCCAAACGGACACCTGCATTACTTTGATTGGCTACGCAGCTAATTACTCAATTAACGAAGCAGCACATTTTATCGACATATGCGCACAAAGCTTCAATTATTTGGGTGGACGTAATCACAGCCCTAATTTAGGCCTCACTGACTTTGCTTATTATCTCTGCTCACCATCAGGAAAAACCCGAATTTGTTTAATCACGCTTTCTAAGCCACGTCGAACAAAATTAATGGGTGGGATAAGATCCCAAATTACTGATACCACCCAATTGGCCGATACTACCGAAACGCAATTACGCTCGCTTGATAACGAGCAGTAACGGACACCGAAGTATGTGTAACTTTTAAAATACACGCCTTATCGAATATATAAGAACAATGTTTCACAGAATAGCATGTGTTCACAGAATAGCATGTGTTCACAGAATAGCATGTGTTCTTGCTTGCTGTAATTTGAGTTCCCGTTTCGCGGCCACAAGTTCGGCCAAATAAACAGTTTCACCTTCAAGAAGCCAACTGATGCCTCCGTCCACGTCACGACCACGTGAAAATATAGGACGCACTTTCATACTAACTGATAGGAAAGCTGGGCAAAACATCATTTTTCTCTCTCATTGACTCAACCTAACGGAGTGTACTGTACGTCGTTAGCTGAAAGTCGGTCGTCTAGGTGTGAATTTTTGTGTGTGATACTTTTAATACGAAAGTTCGTAAACATTCGGGAATCTGATTTATTTGTAGCATCTTTCATGCAAATACCAGTTTCAAAATATTTTATGCAACGTAGAAAGCACCTTCTCGTCCTAGTCCCCATTGGCTCTGATGATGCTGAGATCAACTGAAGAAACTTAATGAAGACGGTGTTCTAGGACATTTTATTTCAGAGTCACTGTCTGCATTTAGATCTGGACTTTTCATTGCTGATACGTGCCACCCCACACAGTTTGTTCTGCCTACAGTTTTGTTATTCCCGTATCGTACAGTTGTACAAAACTGGTAGTGTATACAAAAAAAAAAAAAACAAGGAAGAGCGGCAAAGCGCCCAGGCGTAGTGAATATCTCGGCATCGTGAGCCGCTTTACGGCTCGCGAAAACTCCATGCGAATGAAAGGCTGCGAAAACTACGACTCGAGTAATAGGAATTGGCAGTACAATCATAGACAACTAAATGGAAGAAAACACTGCTCCGACTAATATGTCAGCAGATACGCATGCAACTGTCCTCCGCTATTCACTAACGCCTCCACTGTGAAGAGCTGATCGCGTATGCCACCGCTCCACAATTCACTCGATTTCATTAGAGACCATTACTGGTGCACTCGATGTAGATGAATGAGCATGGTGTCCACGCCTCGTGGACAACGCTGTGTTTACTGACTTGGGGGGGCCATCATTCCATTCGTGTGTCACTCAGGCACCGCGAGATATTGCATGCAAAAACACGCTGCGCAGACAACTGAAAGCGAAGAAGTTTGGCGGGAAAGGTTTTCAGTACGGTAACAACCTCCAGAGTAAGCGATGGGTGATTAACGACTTCGCATGGAAATATTCCCGGGGCTTGCGGTACACCCCCCTCCCCTTACATTAGTCAATTGTCTTTGTTGCGCTGACACACCTCCTGGTGCGCTTACCTATGGAGCAAAACATAAGACGTGGCGCTTAGCACCCAATGTCTCGTTTGACAGTCCAAGATTGCACCACTTCAAAAATTCACATCGGAAGGCGCAATCTGCGTCAAGTGCCAAGTGAGTAGGGAAGAGACGAATTCCCCAGCGCCGCATCCAGACAGAACTGGAGAAGGCTCACGAAGGCACCCGTAAGAGGGGGCTCGCCAATCGCGGAAGACCACCCGGCGGGTTTTCTGGTGATTAATGAAGCAAGCTCCCTCGCACAGGCAGTGGCAGCAGAAAAAAAAAGTTCAGATATAAAGAAAGTGGGCATAGGAACTGAGCAGTTTCAGCATCGAATTGATAGGCGGACGCCGATCGCCGTACTTGCCCTGATCACATGAAAAATTTTAACAGTGTATTGAACTTCGAAGCCATGTCTCGACGCAGTGAGTCATTAGCCCTTTGAATGCTTTAGAATGGGAGTCAATTTGTGTTGCGGCGGGAGAAATCATTCTTGTTTTTGTTTGGCGATCTCGGAATACACTCTAAGAAACACTCACAGAAGTAGAGGGAGTACTAGAAGGGCAGGGCAACTGCATTACTCTCGCCAGAATTATTTAACTCCGTGGGGGAGTAGCGCAGAGTTAGCCGCCGAACGTACTCTTTCCTTGAAGGAAGAGTAAAAGAGGCTGCGAACGCTCTGCTACTCAGACGGAGTTCCCAATCTATGCAACTCTCGTGCCGATGCGGCGTGAATGGGGTCTGGTACTCCGTCCTTAGCGGACGAAGTATACAATGTAGCGCCTGCCTGTGACCACCGCGACGCCTCAAAGCAATATAACTGTCTCGTAACCATACGCCTTTGAGCGTAGACGCCACAGATGCAAGTTTATTGCGTCAAGTTAGTAGAATAACTTTCAGTGATGACAAAAGTATGGTTTTGTGATTGTGAACGTTTCATTCCGAAAACGCCAACAGCGGCACCTTCGAAGCAAGGAACAGCGCCAACTTCTAAGTCGTCGCCAAAGATTAGTTTATGGCACAGGCTAATTGGAGTACCGTAGACACTCGAGACATTCGTAAAAAAGAAAAAAAAACTGCCTTACAAAAAAGAAAAAAAAGACTTCACCAGCAGAATTCGACCTCGCCACCTCCCGATTACCAGGCGAGTACTAGCTCTACCACCACGCAACGTCTCACAGCGCTGACTACACCGTAAACAAACTGATGAAAACAAAACAAGCCGTTTCGCTTCACGGGTCGCATTCTGAACACAGACGCGATTGTCTTTCCCAACTAAACCTTGCGTCTTCATGAGATTAAAACTGCTACCAGCCACACATGACATGCGGCTATGGCCAACAGCGCCAACTTTCGTTCAGAATTCATAACATGGAAAACAAAATATACAAAAATTACAAGGATTTGGGGTGGATTATCAGCTGTTACTGCCGAGTACAAGAGCCGTTTCTCGCTCTTTCCGTTGGTTGACGTGCACAGAAGCTTTATGTCGACTGTAATGTCGTTCGATAAGTACGCGCGTATTTGATTGAATAATCTGTATTTTCTTGTGCAAGCGACGATATGCTAGTGCAGCAGCTGTGTCAGTGCGCAGATTTGCATTGCTATACCGATAGCTGCAACTACCTCAACCGATCGCTAAAAATCAAATTGAATGCGCAGGAAAGTATGCCTTCATGTTACTTCAATAAGGCGTACCAAGTGACAAGCCTGTGTTTTCACGTACGAGTCAGCGAAGTGCCGGGGAGTGCGCCCGGCGGCCATCTGCGGCGGCCTGTGTCCACTGGCTGAAAGCGCGTCGCATCGACGCTCATCGCTCCCTTGTGCGGACACCGTACACAAGAAACAATGGTTCACTCAGGTTAACCGATGCCAAAGCTCTACTGTACAGTCATTATTACTCCGCGGAATCGCGTATCATTAAGCCCAGAAGCGCCGATGACATGTCGACGAACTCGGCCGGTACGCTAGGCCTACCTTCGCTGGCTCGATCACGGCGCAGGCGGCCTGTGTGCACTTGCTGAAAGCTCGTCGCATCGATGCTCATCGCTCCTTGTGCGGACACCGTACACAAGAAACAATGGTTCACTCAGGTTAACCGATGCCAAAGCTCTACTGTACAGTCATTATTACTCTGCGGAATCGCGTATCATTAAGCCCAGAAGCGCCGATGACATGTAGACGAACTCGGCCGGTACGCTAGGCCTACCTTCGCTGGCTCGATCACGGCGCAGGCGGCCTGTGTGCACTTGCTGAAAGCTCGTCGCATCGATGCTCATCGCTCCTTGTGCGGACACCGTACACAAGAAACAATGGTTCACTCAGGTTAACCGATGCCAAAGCTCTACTGTACAGTCATTATTACTCCGCGGAATCGCGTATCATTAAGCCCAGAAGCACCGATGACATGTAGACGAACTCGGCCGGTACGCTAGGCCTACCTTCGCTGGCTCGATCACGGCGCAGGCGGCCTGTGTGCACTTGCTGAAAGCTCCTCGCATCGACGCTCATCGCTCCTTGTGCGGACACCGTACACAAGAAACAATGGTTCAGTCAGGTTAACCGATGCCAAAGCTCTACTGTACAGTCATTATTACTCCGCGGAATCGCGTATCATTAAGCCCAGAAGCACCGATGACATGTAGACGAACTCGGCCGGTACGCTAGGCCTACCTTCGCTGGCTCGATCACGGCGCAGGCGGCCTGTGTGCACTTGCTGAAAGCTCCTCGCATCGACGCTCATCGCTCCTTGTGCGGACACCGTACACAAGAAACAATGGTTCACTCAGGTTAACCGATGCCAAAGCTCTACTGTACAGTCATTATTACTCCGCGGAATCGCGTATCATTAAGCCCAGAAGCACCGATGACATGTAGACGAACTCGGCCGGTACGCTAGGCCTACCTTCGCTGGCTCGATCACGGCGCAGGCGGCCTGTGTGCACTTGCTGAAAGCTCGTCGCATCGATGCTCATCGCTCCTTGTGCGGACACCGTACGCAAGAAACAATGGTTCAGTCAGGTTAACCGATGCCAAAGCTCTACTGTACAGTAGAAGGAGTAGAAGGAGTCGTAGAAGGAGGAGGTAGAAGGAGTCGTAGCCGGGGAAGAAGGTAGAAGGAGTCGTAGCCGGGGAAGAAAAGTCGTAGTATAGGGAGAGCTGCGGGCTGGCTTTTAGAGCTCGAGTCGACGGAGGGGAAACCCGGAACTAACGGCTCATCGGAAGCGGGCGGTAGGTTTCCCCGTAGGAGGCCAGCACCGCAGTGCAGAGGTCGTCGTATGGCTGCTGGCTGGATGTCGACGCGGCCGCGAGATGGCGGAGCTCAACCGGGAGGGCGTGTAGCAGGACGGCGTGCATCTCCGGTTGTGCGGTGACGCCTTCCACCATGAGAATGGCATCCAGCTGCTTAAACCATACTCGGGGGTAGACCGGGTTGAACGGCGGCACTTGCGGGTAGGGACGTCGAAACATGGCAGTGGCCGCTCGTCGAAAGGCGTGTTGTCCGGGTCACCACTGTAGCGAGGGACAGAGACGAGAGACGTCGTCGTGAAGGCGGCCAACGTGGCCGTGCCGCTGTCTCGCGACTTGATTGAGCGAAGGCCAAACGGAACGGCGGCAGCTGCTGGCGTCCAGCCCGCCAGGCGCGTGAACCCGTTCTAACTGTCTCGCGGCTCGAGCTCAGCATGAGCTGCACGAGAGGCGCGGCGCGGTGGCTAGTAAAATGATGATGATAATGAATGGCGATGGTGATGCGCTACACAGTCATTATTACTCATCGGAATCGCGTATGATTAAGCCCAGAAGCGCCGATGACATGTACACGGACTCGACCGGTACGCTAGGTCTACCTTCGCTGGGAGTCGTACTCCTACGGGTCGTATTTGCTTGGCCCGATCTCGGCGCAAGTGGCTCACGAAGGCTGAGGTTTGCGAATTTCTCAAGCCTCTTACTATCCCATTAAAGTGTAGCCGAGGTAAGCAAAACTGTAAGGATTGCCAGAGATGCACTTGAGTTGTAGTTTTACCGATCGGCGTTGTTTTTCTGGCGTACGCTAGGTCTACCTTCGCTGGGAGTCGTACTCGTACGGGTCGTATTTGCTTGGCCCGATCTCGGCGCAAGTGGCTCACGAAGGTTGAGGTTTGCGCATTTCTCAAGCCTCTTACTATCCCATTAAAGTGTAGCCGAGGTAAGCAAAACTGTAAGGATTGCCAGAGATGCACTTGAGTTGTAGTTTTGCCGATCGGCGTTAGTTTTTCTGGCGTACTTGTAGTACATGCCGCAGCACCGCAAGTCGGATCGGACGCCGGATCGTAACGTTCGTAGATTATTCCTCGGCCAGCTCTACTGAAAGATTGTCCCAACTATATTTGTAAGCGCGTAGCTACAGCTCCCAGACTTAGGCATTAGCGGCTGAACTACATTGAGCCGATATGACAGAATGCCAGCGGATAATTGAAATTTAACGAAAATTGCGTTGATTGTTATGTAGTTTTATAGTAAAAGGCAGACGTGCCTACAGTGATCCTAACGATTACCAGATGCTTACACGGGCTCGGCGTATGTTTGTCTTTCAATACGCACAATAGAGATGTTGCGCCACCGGCACTAGAAGGGGGGCCAGACATCATGGGTATATATACCGGTTGCTGAACGTATGGTTGTCCGTAGTTCGAGCGGTATATGTTCAGTGTTGCTGTGTTGTGTACGATTGTAATGTGTGTGACCGATGCCTGTTTCGTATATGTGACGTAAGCTTAAAAAATCTCAGCCTGTTCACTGTTAGATTGTAAAAAATGCTCGACAATTATTTTTTTTTTACATTAGTCCTAGCAGGAAGAGTGATTCTACTCTTGGAGGGAGCTGATGCACTCTAGCCAGACCAGATTATAAAATTCTGTGAGAGAGTAGCGTAACTCCCGCAGAGAGTGTATGCACTCCATTTCAGAAGCGTGACTTTACTCTGGTACTCTGGCTGAGCGAGAGCTTGTTCACTCTCGCTCAGCCAGAGTACCAGAACTCTGTCGGGAGAGTGTGCCTACTCTGTGCCACAGAGAGTTCTCAGCACTCCTGAAAAGAGAGTGAAATATGGGACAAGCGTTTACTCCCGCAAAGGGAGTCGCTAGCACTCTCTTGGGGCTGTGAGTGAATGATCGAGTAAAGCGTGTGTCTTTTTGTCCCACAACAATAATCGTCATCGCTTCCTTTCCTTGAAAACTCGGCGCTGGCCACTTTCCTATCAAGAATGCTATATCACGCTGATAACACGCATGTAGTTCGTGACCTGAAACTGCCGGGCGCGCGGCGATAATGCAAGGAAAGGAACGCAAGATAGATGGCGATTATTGTTGTGGGACAAAAAGACACCCTTTTTAGTCGATCATTTTTTAGAATGTAGGAAAATTGTTTCCATGTTCAGCTTACCGTAGTGATTGAGAAACGGCTCGAGGAAACGCTTTCGAGATGGTCTACATCGATGTCTGTGCGTACGTGATTGGCATAGGTTCGGAAGGAGAGGTACTGCGTCCGCGGCCGGCCGCTGAAATTTGAGCTTTCTCTCGAAATTCTGTAAGGTGCGACTCCGAGGCGGCCAGTGTCGAACAGCCTACCGTAGAAGTTGGTGCTAATCTGGGGTGTTGTTTGTCTGTGTGTTCGCTTTATCTTCAAGCCAGTGCAGTGTTGGCGAGCCTGTACGGTCCCAGCAGCAGCGTGGTAAATCACCGAGGTAAGTGAGCCGGTAGTCTCTGATTGTCGGTGGTGTGAAAGGTGTCTCCGAGCGCCACGCCTCCCTACATTTATTGTGTTTTGAATGAAGGAGCGCGTATTTACTTGTGCGGACGCGCGTTCGGTTTTGTGTCAAACGTCCTGATATATGTGCCAGTTTCAGAGTGGCGGTATATAACCACTAACGGTGTAAAACGCGCTATTGACCGCTTGCCATTCAAGACCAGCCCAGGCACGGATGGCATCTGCGCTAAACTTTTAAATGTCACCAGTCACTTCTCAGCAATTGCACTTTCTTTAATATTCCAACAGTCACTTGACTCTGGATGTGTACCAGAAGACTGGAAAAGAGCTCATGTTCTGCCCATACCTAACACTGGTGATAACACTGTCTTCAATAACTACCGCCCTATATCACTTACCTCAATTAGCTGCAAACTTCTTGAACACATAATCTACACACACATAATGGCGCATCTCAATCGAAATAATTTGCTCATAAACAATCAGCATGGTTTCCGTCCAAAGCTCTCATGTCAAACGCAGCTTTATGAGTTGGTAACTGACATTCACACCTCACTGCACTTGTCCCATTTTGTTGACGGTATTTTTATTGATTTTTCAAAGGTCTTTGACCGCGTATCTCACAAACGACTAACACTAAAAATACGTGATCTCAAACTTGACTGCGAAACAACACGATGGCTTGAGAAATTTCTAAAAAAATCGTTATGATGTGACGGTGTCTCACGAGGCTGTGCATTCATCGCTTCTTTACTGGGACGCCGGCGTAGGCGAGAGACCGAAGCGGTTGGTGCTGTCGCGTCCAGACAGGTCAAGAGCCAGAGCGTTCTAAATGTACCTCGTGGCTCCTGCCTCTCCAGCAAGATGATGTCTTCTTCTTTTACCCCGTCTGCCACGGTGCTACATAGGCCCCTCTCCTAGCGCGTTGCGCGATTGCTATACGGTGCTATAGCTGCTAAACACTAACAGATATTGCACAAGCCATCATATATCATTGCCAATAAACAACCAACTACTTCTGTGCAGACACATTTCACTTTCGTGTTATGCCGTTTCCAACGACGGAGGAACCAGCCGTGTTTTTTTTTTTTTTTTGTTTCATTGTGACATATAATCTCGCCGTTCAATCAGTTTTTCTATGTCTCTGTTTCAGGTGTGCCGTGGGAGAGTGAACTGTAAGACGGGTTGTGGGGGGTTACTGGTTGAGCAAGGAATATATCACGGCACACGAGCGCCGGTGGGCGATAGCTCCTAAATGAAAAATTCGGGTCGCCTGCAGATTTTTTTGGTTGTCCCTTTTTCTATAAGCTTATCCCCTTTCCCCATCACAGGGTAGACAGCCGGTTAAAGAAATGGCAAACGTTACCGTCTTTTCGTCGACTTCGTTGTTCACATTCCTTCGCAAACTGAAAACATTTCACAAGGGCGTGATGTATCACCTAGTAATCAATGCTGTCCCGTACGGCTTGATACAACTTTAACGTCTAGAAAAGCCTCATCAGATTATTTTCACTAATAAAAGCGCATATATGTGTTCTCTGGCATATAGAGTGAACCACCTGCACCAACACTATGTATCAGTATGTGAGAAGGTGTGTGGTGGCACGGTTAACAGTAACGTTGTATGCGATAGCTTTCTTAATGAGAGCAGTGCTGAATCAGTTATTTTGCGGAGGAACTTTATTTCCAGTAGTAAATTCACTATGTTCCTACGTAAAGTCAAGTTCGTTCTCATACATGCTCTTTTACGAGCTACAGCATGTAGGACTAGTACTGACGGCTGTTTTTCCTTCTACGGACCCTCATAAATTAAATTTTAGAGGCGAAGCTCCTTAGGGTGTGGGTCTGTCCCTCCTCTGTAGTAGTAGTAGTAGTAGTAGTAGTAGTAGTAGTAGTAGTAGTAGGTAGGTAGGTAGGTAGCCACGTGTAGTGGAATGTACCCACTCCACGTGATAAAGATGACGATGACGCAGTATCGTGGAATGTACCCACTACACGTGATTGAACGATGAAGTATAAGCGCGTTCCAGTATAGTGGAATGTACCCACTACACGTGATAACGATGAAGTATAAGCGCGTTCCAGTATAGTGGAATGTACCCACTACACGTGATAATGATGATGATGACTCTGATGACCATGAAGTATAAGCGCGTTCCAGACCACACATTCTCTTTCTGCCATTGATGAAAACGATCGAGTTTCGCCCACTGATCATCATTCACTTCGTGGATATGGCGTGATTTTTTCCATCTCAATTGAACGACATATTTCATCATTTGTTCAGCAAAATATTTTGAAAATATGCTTCATAGCAGCTATACAGAATCTATAAACGGCATTTTAGAAGTATTATATGACCCTAACAAGATGAAATCTGTTGCTCTTGAGCATATAGTTATCGTGCATGAAGATTACTTTTCATGCAAAGTATTTCTCTTTTTTTTATTCTTTGCGTCGAGTCTGTTCACGTGATAAATTTATTGCATTTGTTATACGTCACTCAAAATTTTTCGAATATACACTCTTAGAATGTACATTGACCATGACCTTGTGGTTATTGTAAGTGTACGTCTAGCTTTAGTAGTGTCTAGACGCGGGAGCGAAACATATATTCGCCCGAATAACATGATATTCTGAAGCAGGCCCGTCGCCAGAAATTTTTTTTCGGGGTGGGGGGGGGGGGGGGGGGGGCGTCTGTTGAAAATCACTTAACCATTATTTATTCTCGGTAAAACACCCCCCCTCAATCCGATTTTTTTTTTCGCGGGGGGGGGGGGAAGGGGGGGGGGGCTAGCCCCCACCCTGGCTACGCTCCTGTTCTGCAGTCCAGGGTTGCCGTTGGGGAGATTTCAAAAGAAGCCAGAACTCAAGCTAAAAGTAGCCAAAGTAGGCACACCATTTTCTTTTAGCACCAAATTTGTAGCCAAACAACAAAAAAGTGGTATTACGTATAGAGTTGTTGCTGTTCAACAGTAAGTGATACGATTTCGAATACGCAAAAATGGATTATAACAAAAACGAAGTATATTTTTCCTTCTTAATTCGTTTCCAAGCCACGGGTGAGCTGTAAATGAATGAATGTATTATTATACTTTTACTTATACTGCATAAAGTTTGTCTAGAATAGATAGAGTTCTTGAGAAAGAATTTTGGGGCCAACAACTCAGCCGGAACACTAAGAGCTGACGCTGTTTTTTTTTTCTTGAAGCCGTAGACCAAGGTTGGTACAAAGTTTCGATAATACCAGTCCAGCTTCAACTCGAGAAATCAGATCGCAGAGGAACAGTCCAGCTTCGTTTTGTTGCTGATATCTTTTTGACGCGCTGTGTTTCAGCATGGAAAATATGGCGTCAGCACTGTGCTATATAGCCCCGCGTTTCCTTACATGCACGCGTCCCTTCGTCTTTTACGGAGGGACGCTTGTTGGATGCCTCGATGCGCATTAGCCCGCTGGTGGGGTGAGGACATGTCCGCGCATAGGCCAACACGACAGAAGAAGTTGCCAATAATTGTTGTTTTTTAGACTTGCTTCCTGTTCTGTGTTGAACTATGACGAAGAAATGGTCAGTAAACGCTCCAAAATAGTAGTTCAAAGTAGCCAGAAAGTAGCCATGGTGCCAACCTAAAATTTTTGTAGCACACAGGGTCGGAAAGTAGCCAATTAGGCGCAAAGAAGCCACCAACGGCAACCGTGCTGCAGTCTTTGTCAAACGTGCTCTTTCGCGTAATGGACACAATGTATGCCACATTGAATAGAGCAAACGGAATTTTATCTTTTTGGAAAACGTATTTCTGAAACCACTCCAGTTAGGTGCTCTCTTGTATGTCTGAAAATAAAGTCTTGCGCCAGAGTGCAAGATGTGTTCATATACATTAGAACATAGTCAGATCTTTCTGATACTTTGCCAAAAATATCTAAAGACAAATCAATATCGCTCAGCCGCAGACTTGATTTGTAGGAAACAGATACCGTCTGTTAGAACATATATGCAATCTTAATTTTTCCTTCACTTGTGTCTACAAGAAGGCATTACTCACACGTAGGATATAAATATTGGAAGAAACCTTAGAATAAATTGGAATTAATCAGATATACAAATGAATTTCTTCCCAAAAAGCATGTTTCTTCTCACGGGAATGTAGCAGTCTTTGGACGGTATCATCTCCATCTCGCAAACATCAAGGACAGCACAACGCCAGGTTCGGTTTCAGTGTAAAGCGACGATCTGCATCGTATCTGCGAATGGATTAATCTACGGATTAGTAAGAAGGATTTGCTCTCTGCGAAAAGCTGATCAATTTGCATCGTCTAGCACGTAACTCGAAGGCGACCCCCCTGCAGACAAGTGCCTGCAGTCGCTACAAGCGGACAGGCTTTCCGTAGCTATGTGACCACAGAGTAGCGAGCAAGGTGACTTGATTGCGATCCTTTTGGTTTCCTTCACGAACACTGTTTGTTTTCGCATACTGAATTCTGATAAAAGGAGCCAGGAGACGTGAGATGTGTCGGTAGCTGTGGTCGCGACATTTTATAAGGTTGAAAGCTGGGCTAGTTGGTGACTGATCATTGTACCTATATGGTGAAGTAGCGCAATTTAGACGGGGACAGAGAGGACGAGAAGGACACGACACTTGCTACACTCGCAACTGAGTTTTTTTCAGGAAAACTACTTCAATATATATACGCACCCAAGCACCCCCGAGCGACACAGAAATGAATGAATCCTCAATACAAACTTATCAAAGAACAAATTTTGTGCACACTCAAGTGATAGGAATACCTAAGCAAGTGTAGAGATTAACCAACAGTCTATGTATGCTTATTTACGAAGAACTTTCTGTGCACACTCAAGCGATAAAAAACCAAAACACAATGAAGCATGTGCAGCTATACACTTCAAAAATGATGTACGGTCTAGGGTGATTCCAAGATTTTCCAATAGAAACCTACACGCGCTTAAAATGGAAAAAGGAGACAAGAATCAGGGCATAACAAAAGCAACAGTACAACTTAAAGACCTTCCAGGAATGTGGCTTCCCGATGACTTAGTGAAACTGATGATTGACTAATGCAGCCGTCTTTCTTTTGTTAATGTGAAACGCTTCAACTATTTCCCTGGTTAGTTGGTTCCCATGATGGAAAACCACGGAGGTGTCATCAAATAGTGGCAAGCAGCCACACTGAGAACAGTGTCCCTTAATATGGGGATGACTTTTTTTTCTACGGACCTCCTTATGCTCTGACAGCCTGGTGTTTAGACACCGACCCGTTTGGCCGATGTATACTTTCCCACATGATAGGTGCAAACAATATACAACGCATAATTTACATCTAACAAACTTTGTTTCGTGATTTATCGTGCACCGTGATTTATCGTCCGAAGAGGGCAAATCCATTTCGCAGCCGAGTTCGGACTGGGAGATAACTGACGTTTAGATTGCCACTTCCCAGCTGGCTTCGCGTGCTAGCACTTGTATCAGAACGCATACGCTGTGTGACCACCAGAATGAACGAGCTGAGGTACGTCGTAAAAGCAACTATCACCTCTGGCTCAAGCATGCGGTGATTACGACTGTCACAACCCTTTCGCCACTGATGTGCGGCGCCTCTGTATCCAAACGGTGGATACAGAGGCACCGCACATCCATGGAAAAAAATCAGAGTGCGAGACTGATAAGCGAAAAGTGGCGCCTGTTATCTATGTTTTCCACCGCTTCTTTAAATCCGTCCTATGCCTATATCACGTAAAAAGCGGGCCTTTCTGCGGATGGCTCACGCGATGAGAGCTTTCTAGAAGCGCCCTAATGGCACTGCAGAAGACGCGTGGTGCCGTTAAATGCGCACCGATCCTTAGAACTTGCCGCCAACCATTTTCGGCCCGGAAGATGTGAATCTCCCGGATCTTCAGATGTAATGGCGGTCTTCGGAAATGCCATAAATTATGTCATCGCCTGGCAGACTTCAGGTATACTGAATGCAAACACCTCTGCGCGTGGATAGTACACGTCAACTGCCGAGACCACACACCTGCACGGGAACACCACTGCGTGAAACCGGTAAGAAAGCGATAGCATCGAGGAGTTTATGGCAGGATGGAAGGACCCTTTTGGTAACTCCATTAAATTGATTTATCGGTGTATCAGTCCGCGATGCACGCCTGGAGCTGTTGAACTTGGTGCCTTTGAAGCATTAATATGACATTTTAAAGTTGATCACCTCTCTGGCATAGGTCGGCAAAACTTGTGGAGCTCACTCAGACTAACTCATGAAATATATTTTGCGCTTATGGCTTACTCGGACTCAGACTCATCAAAATTTTCCTGAGCCGGACTCACACTCACGAAACGTTTCTTCAACCGTACTCACTCGGACTCAAACTCACCAAAACATTACTCATCCGGACACACTCAGACTCACAGCTCCATCTGAGTCTGAGTGAGTCCGAGTGAGTCGACTTATGCGTCCTTTAGCCTAGAATTAGCTTTC
This sequence comes from Rhipicephalus appendiculatus, assembly GCA_030522465.1. Taxonomy (NCBI): domain Eukaryota; kingdom Metazoa; phylum Arthropoda; class Arachnida; order Ixodida; family Ixodidae; genus Rhipicephalus; species Rhipicephalus appendiculatus. The sequence goes on from JALIZH010019994.1 coordinate 15,525, forward strand.
TCGACTGTGGTGTCAATCCTCTTTAACACCAATATCTTACGTAATCGGTGCTGTTCTTGGTGCCTTTCGATATAGCATCTTAGAATATGAGCTATGAGTGCTCGCAAACCAGTTAGGTTATTTTTCATGAAAGGGATGACAACATACGATTTATTTATCGAGAACTTCCCTGGAAGAGTTTGCAGGGGGGGGGGGGGGGCAGGTAAAGGCACCCCCCTAACGTAATTCACGCTTCTGACCACCAAACATGGAAATGGTGTATGACCACACTGCTTTGGAATACGTGTGAGTAGACGTGTGTATAAACGTGAGTCCTGGTAAGGCTCACAGGAATGCCTGAACATGAGTAGATAGGACCATAGGTCGGCAAAAAAAAGTGGAACTCACTCAGACTCACTCAAGAAATATATCTTGCGCTATGGATTCACTCGGACTCAGACTCATCAAAATTTTCCTGAGCCGAACTAACTTGGACTCAAACTCACCAAAATATTACTCACCCGGACTCACTCAGACTCAGACTCACCGCTCGATCTGAGTCTGAGTGAGTCCGAGTGAGTCGAATCATGAGACATGAGTTCGCCGACCTATACTCTCAGGTAACCAAGGAGAAACTGATCTGAAAGAAACAACAGTAGACGCCGTGCAGCGTCTCGATGCTGAACAGCAAAGATTCCACCTTGAACAGTTGATATTTAAAATAAGGAAACGGTAGACGAAGATTCTTGTGATAGCGTGCTTGCTGCAGCGTGAAGCAATTGGTCGGAACCATCGCCGTCAATGTAGCTTCTGTACATTGCAGCACGAAGGCCTCTCCCAATTAACTCCGTGCCACCTTGTCCCAAGAAGCAAGAATTTTTGAGGAGGCGAAACTGCGCTCGCTCGGACGTCCCGATAAAGTCACGCAATCGGACACAGCGCTGACGCGCACTCTGTCGGGAGTGCTCGCTAGTTAAGCAAAAACGCGCGCTTTGCACTCTACGATGAAGCGCAGCAGTTCAAGGTCATTCGGGAATGCATCGACACTTGCGCTATACGCGCGACTGAGTACGTATCTCGGGACTTCTCGTTTGCTCCAAATTTTATAAACTAACGAGCAAAAAGGCGTCATTTACCAAGAAATAACCTGCGTGAGCTATTTTCGTAGAATGAGAGTGTTATAATTTTTTTTACTACGTGAAGTCGATAGCTTAGCGAAAGGTAAAATAGCGCTTAAAAAACGGGGACACACGTCTCCGTTTTTTAAGCGCTGTTTTACCTTTTCGTTATGCTTTACCAACAGGCTCAACGTCGATCATTTTTGTCGATAGCTTAGGTATCACTTGTTCCAACGTATTGTGGATCCTCTACATGCCTTCAATTTATATTCAGTGTGGACTTACAGATAATGAAGGCAAGGATAATAGAGGGGATGTTATTTGTAGTAATGTTTATATAAATGCGAAGAAGTGAAAATAGACGAAGTGAAAGGACGTGGCAAATAGCTTTGGGGAGATTGTGTCTCGCTGCTTTACACCCTTCCTCATTGGGATTCCTGTCGCTTTCTTTATGGAGGATTACGGTGGCTGTGGATCCGCTGTAGATTTCTTCCGTTAAGTTTATAGACGCTTCGTCGGCGGCGTGATTCTGTAATTCCTGCATGACTGCTGATGTCTTGACCGAATCAGCTCAGTTGGTAGAGCATCGGACGCGTTATTCGAAGTTCGCAGGTTCGGTCCCTGCCCCCACGGCAAGTTATCCACATTGTTTCTTCACCTTTACATTACAAGCACTACTAATAACGTCCTTTATACTTTCCTTGGCACCATTGTCTGTTTTGTTAACAAAACCACGGCCGTCGCTCAGCCCGTGACACTGTAGGTATATCTCTTTATATCTTTATACCTTGCAGTGTTTATCTTCAGCTCTTTATACATTCTGTTCACTCCCCACGCTCCTTTAAAAAAAACAAAACAGCGAGGCTGTTTCAGATAGCCATAGTTTGTGCGTGCGGCCTATCAGAAAAGTATCATCATCATAAACGGGTAGGTGCCACAGAAATTGGGTAAATCCCACTACTCACCTCTGGTCCACTAAAAAATTACACCATCTCCCGCTAAAGGGAACCATGCGTAGATGCGAAGCAGCGGGAGCTAACGCTTACACTGGCGGCGGCGTAGACGCTGGCGCTCATCGCGGCGCTGCGCAGGAGAGAAACCTGGGGAGGCGCAAAGCACGCAGTGATGGACCGGTGTTTCCTACTGGAACATGCGAATCACTGCTAATGGGCAATGAGAGACAGATGACTCCGATTGGACACAGAGACCCGCAGTCTGCTTTTAGTTGACGCGCACGCTGCGAATTTTTTATTGTTCAACAACGCACAGGAGAAATCTCGCACCGGCACTACCTTGCAGGTCAAGATCCAGTGCCTATATATACGTGGTGGCCAGTGAACGGTTGTGCAGCGCGAGCAGTCGTTTTAGATGTGAAGCATCTTATAGCGAAGCTTAATCCGGTGGTGGTGGTAGTGGTGTGCCGCGTGACCACCCTTACTGCGCATGCGCAAACCCTTTCAGAAAAAAAAATTAAAAACCTCCTCTCCCCCTCTCTCTCCTCTAGGCATCCCACCCCGCGCCAACCACACCCTCACTGCGCATGCGCCTCCCCTACTCCAATCCTACGCTCCCCCTCTCTCTTCTAGGCATCCCTGCTCGCGGCGTCCACACTCCCACTGCGCATGCGCGTCTTCCCCTCTCCTACGCTCCCCCCTCTCTCGCCTCGAGACGCGGACGCAGGCAGCGTCTGCTTGCGAGTTTCTTGGTTGAAAAAAGCCGGCAGATCCCACGCACTGTGGGAATCGATGTAATGCGAAGCAGCCAGGAAGGAGCAAATCATGCTTTACATAATTTGCATGTCATGTTTTACATGTTAGGACCTGTCATTTATGTTCGTGATACAGTCATGTCACTCAATACCAAATTTGGTGTATCTCAAGCTAACGAAACGGCCGCGAGCACGCCATGAGCGTGGCATGCAAGTCATGACGCACATGACAAGTCATGATTTCCATATTACCACTTTTCATTTATGTTCGTCATACAGTCACGTGACTCAATACCAAGTTTGGTGTATATCAAGCTAACGAAACGGCCGCGAGCACGCCATGAGCGTGGCATGCAAGTCATGTCCCTCATGACATGTCATGATTTCCATATTGCTACTTGTCATTTATGTTCGTCATACAGTCATGTCACTCAATACCCAAATTTGGTGTATCTCAAGCTAACGAAACGGCCGCGAGTGCGCCATGAGCGTGGCATGCAAGTCATGTCGCTCATGACATGTCATGATTTCCATATTGCCACTTGTCATTTATGTTCCTCATACAGTCATGTCACTCAATACCAAATTTGGTGTATCTCAAGCTAACGAAACGGCCGCGAGCTCGCCATGAGCGTGGCATGTAAATCAAATCATGTTGTTCATGACATGTACGTCCTTATTTGCATATTACCATCTGTCATTTATGTTCGTCATACAGTCACGTCACTCAATCCCAAATTTGGAGTATATCAAGCTAACGAAACGGCCGGGAACGCCCCATGAGCGTGGCATGTAAATCATACTTTTCATGACAATTTAGTCATGATTTTCATGATATGACCAGCCATTTATGTTCGTCATACGCTCATGTTATGCCATACCAAATTTGGTATAAATCCCATTAACGATACGGCCAGGAGAGCAAAAAGTCGTAGGCGGCTAGATAGATAGATAGATAGATAGATAGATAGATAGATAGATAGATAGATAGATAGATAGATAGATAGATAGATAGTCAAATACGCTCAAACTCGCCGAAGTTCGCTAAGAAATGCTTCGCATTTAAAACCGACTGCTCGCGCTGCACAACCGTTCACTGGCCACCCCGTATATATGACACTGGATCTTGACCTGCAAGGTGGTGCCGGTGGGAGATTTCTCCTGTGCCTTGTTGAACAATGAAAATTCGCAGCGTGCGCGTTAACTAAAAGCGGACTGCGGGTCTCTGTGTCCAGTCGGAGTCTTCTGTGTCTCATTGCCCATTAGCAGCGATTGGCATGTTCCAGTAGGAAACACCACTCCATCACTGCGTGCTTTGCGCCTCCCCAGTTTTCTCTCCTGCGCAACGCTGCGATGAGCGCCAGCGTCAACGCCGCCGCCAGGTATAAGCGTTAGCGCCCGCTGCTTCACATCTACACATGGTTCCCTTCAGCTGGAGATGGTGTAATTTTTTTAACACGAAAGTGTTTTATGCCGGGGTCCACCAAGATTTGAGTGACGTATTTCCGTCACAGAAATGACGTCGAAAAAACACACATGATCAGAAGACAAAAGTTCCGTCAATGGGAGTCGAACCTACGACCTCTAGGTCCGGGGCAAGAGATGCTGGGCACGCTATCCACTGCGCCACGGTGACACACTTTGTAGGCTCTAAAAACAAGCCTTTTATATCTACCACTGTCCTCTCACAGTGCTGCTCCATAAAGCCTAGCAACGACCTAGAAGCAACATAGAAACAACCTGCATCGCTGCGCTGGCTAACAACATGAGCGTTGATTTCGTGCGAACAAAAAAGTCACAGTTTCACCGCAAGGGTGAAGCAATGAATGCGATAGCAACAAATTCTAATGTTATTCGAACTGAGGCTGGCAGCTAACTCTTTTGGATCCGATCTCACGCAACTCTACAAAATGCTTGTTTAAGAGCATACGGCCGCTCAGGAACACTGCTCGCACAATCTCTTCGGCAGTCGCCCGCTGTCGGCTGCTGAGATTGCGAGAATCTGATAACGCGTGCGCCAGCGACGACGACGCTCGTAGAACCAAAGGTCGCAGAGGCTGCATGAGGGACCCCCCCCTCCCCCCCCCCCCCCCCCCTCCCCCCCACGGCCCTCGCGTCTTTCCGCGCTTGTTAAAGACGCGCGGGGCGTTTCCTCTCTTCTTGAGCATTCCCCGGCTGGTTGAACAGGCGGGGGGGATCTTATCGCATACGCCTCGGAGCAACGGATATGGGCCGGCTCGTTTGATGTTCGCTTCTGCCGCGTTTGTCGCCCCCGCTCCCGCGCTGTTACCCACGGTTAGAACGAACGATGCGCTGAGGGATCTATCAATTTGGACTTTATACGCGAAATGACGGCGAACGGCAAAAACCCGTTGAGACTGTCTTATAATTGCTATCGCAATCATATTTACGCTTCCTCGGCAAGAGAAAAAAAAACAAGAAAAGAAGAGGAAAAGGGGAAACGCTACGCATGCGTCTTGACTAGTACATGAATATGCAAAGTTCAAACACGGAGATAATTAATTTCCTTACCGGTTAGTACGATGGACGGTGCGCTTGCTCATGACGGCCCAATAGAATGAATTGTGAAAGCTGGATGGGTTTCCTAGACGTGACAATCGCGATGTCTGTGTAAGATCTGCGTCTGTTGAAAACTCGGAGTGCAGCCGTTAGGCATAAGGAATAGCCAGATTGCTTCCAGTTTTTTCCGTGAGATTGTTCTGGTGCTCTCGCAGCCGGTCGTTAACGCAGCGACCCGTTTGCCCAACGTAGCGGCCACCGCAAGGCGTCAGTTCATCATAAACGACTTAAGTCTTGCAGGGCATAAACCGCGTCCCATGTTGCTTTTTGCAAACGGAAGGATTTGGGCGAGGGGCGTTCACTTTGTTACAGTGGTCCCAGTTTGATTGGAGCCGTGAACACCACCCTTACGGTGGCACAAGCGGCAGCCTTCTTGATTTTGTGCGAAACACCTTGCAGATAAGGTATAACCAGCACTCTTGCCCTGCCATCTACACCACGAGGTATCGTTGTCTTACGGTGCTCCTTCAAGATGACTTCGGCCAACCCCGACCGGAATTGGTCAGAGAAGCCAGCCTTCTTCAATCTGCAAACTTGATTGGTGAAGCTTAAAGCGATTTGATGCTGACATGACCTCACCAGAGCATTCTTCATAGCGGAGAGCGCGAGAGCCCGTTTGAAGGCTTAGACTGATGAGATGAAAATCGAAGCAAGTCTTTCTTCGAAGGACGTGAATACGCCCAACAAGTGTGCTCTGTACTAAACTACGGAAATTCGTTTTTGATTGTCCTATGTAAAAAGTCCCAGAAAAACACCCTCTCCCAACAGTGTACAAAACCTGGTCAATTGTATCCGGTCAGTTAGAGATTAGGCAATCGAATCCCCATAGCATAAAAAAAACCACGGTCCTCTAGAAAATTCTCACTGCAAGTTTGCATGTGGGTAATTTTAAAAAAAAAAGAAATTTTTTGCATTTGGAGCTATGAAGTCTGTATAGGGTCTTTTTTTGCGAAGGAGTTTCAAGCACTACTATTAGCTCTGAAATGTGTGCTTATACCATTTCAGAGCCATGCCGGTGCTTGCAACTCCTTCGCAAGAAGACACTATACAGGCTTTATGTCGGGAGTAACCACGTTAAATATGAAATATAGCGTGGTTCACTCTACACTCTAAGAAAAAGTCGAGTATTTTGGGAGTATTTCTGCTACACAACAATAATCGTCATCTGGCTTGCTCACGTTTCCTCTCTTGAAAACGCGGCTCTCGGCACATTCCTATCAAGAATGCTATGTCACGCTGATAACGCGCGCGGCGTTCGTGACCGGAAAGTGCCGGGACGGCGGTGATAACGCCAGGAAAGTACGCGGGGTAGATGACGATTATAGTTGTGTAGCAAAAAGACACCCTTTTTACTCGATTATTTCTTAGAGTGTAAGGCAAAAGGGTGTTTAAAGGGTGTGTGGTTCGTCCCTTTGGGGACTAACGGTGCTGCCACAACCATTAGTGCGTTTAACGACTAACGACACTGGATCTAACAATTAGTCCCCACAGATCACCTCAATGGATTAATATTTAGTCCTCACATTTACACTTTAGCGGTCAACCGTTAGTCGTCACAGTCGCACCTCAATGGACTAACGTGCAGTCTTCACATTTACACTTTAGCGGTCAACCGTTGTGTCGTCAAAGTCGCACCTCAATGGACTAACGTGCAGTCTTCACATTTACACCTTAGCGGTCAACCGTTAGTCACCACAGTTGCACCTCAATGGACTAACATTTACTCCTCACATTTACACCTTAGCGGTCAACCGTTAGTCGCCACAGTTGCACCTCAATGAGCTAACATTTATTCCTCACATTTGCACCTTGGCGGGCAACCGTTAGTCCCCACATTTCCACCTCACCAAATGAAAGGTGGTCGGTCCGCTCAAATACTCCACTCGAATGAACTTTTTTATCCCCACTTAAAATGATACGTTCATCCCCAGGGATGATTCTCTACAGTTTCTCTCCGCAAGGCTTAATACCTTTAGATGCGAAGCATCTTATGAACAAGGCATGTGCCCCCATTGTCCGCTGTAGCTAGATGACGATGACATGACGCTGCGATCACGGCACAGCACATGCAAGGTAACCATTATACCCCATGACGATGACGATTACGCTGATGACGATGAAGAATAAGCGTGTTATAGACCACACATTCTCTTCGATGTGCCCACGACGGGGAAGCTCACCCGTCTCCGTTCTTGCCTAGCGGTGAGCGAAGCCGTACGAAACGGATACGATGTGGAAAACTCGTGGATACCCATCGAACCTCGCGCGGTCACACTCACCATCGACCATAAGGCGGGCGTTGCGTGCCAACAAAGACAGTTCCCCCCTCGTGCAGGCCAGTGCCATAATGGTGCAAAAGTCCCAAGGAGGAACGTACTCGTCCATTGTGTACGAGTACAGCAAAACTCACCCGCAAAAGTTGGTGTACGTGGCGCTCAGCCGCTGCGCAAACCTGGACAATCTCTACCTGACCAACGCCGCCGGAGACCACCACTTCTACCACGTTGACAGGAACATGGTGGACGAGTTTCAACGGCTCGACAAACACAGGTTGGTCACCATCAGGCAGCAGTACCTCCGCGCCTTCCAAGAAGCTGCTAACCCAGAAACAAAGTTCACCCCAGCCCTACTCAAGCACCCGATACCTTAACGCGCATGCGAGGTACATCGGAGCGCGATCCCGTACTCACAAACGTGCTCTGCCTTACCGAAACGTGGAAACGCCGCAAGACCCACCATCAACGGATACGATGCGACCATTTGCACGGAGGAAGCGAAACGCCCTTCTGGTGGTGTCGGGATCTACGTCAAACGACCGCAAACCGCGATAGATCTCGACCTACCAGTCACCAGTCAGGGTCACAACGGTGAACATGCCGCCGTAACACTCTCGACAACCAGCAACATCATCATCATGACAATGCACCTTGCTCCAAAGCTCACTCAAGGAAACGTGCAAAGGTACATCGAGAAGGCGATGCTGCATTATGAGACCACCTTCAAGGACAACCCCTTTGTACTCACCGGGAACTTTAACGTCGACATCATGCACGACGACTGGCTAGTCCAGCACATGGTGTCCCGTTAGGCTCTCCGGTGCACTTCGTAAGATTACAAACATCCTACAACCATCAGGGGAACGTGCACAGACATTGCCTTCTCAAACTTTAAACTAAAACCTTTGCAGGAAGACCCTTATCTTTATACTTCACGGACCACAAGGCCGTGTTACTCAAGGGAAAACGTTCCCCGGAGCTTAAAGTCATCTACGATGATGAATAAAGAGCAAGTTTACAGCACTCCCATGGCTGCTTCGCATACTACTCAGGGTTCCCCTATGAAGAGATGTGTCCGATTTTTTTCGCGTGTTTTTTTTTCGCAGTGAGCAAGGAATGGCGCGGTAAAGAACACACGAAAAAATTAAGACGAAAGCCTTTAATGTCTCATGCTCACGTCCGTCCGGTGTCCGTCCGTCCGTCCGTCCACACCCCCACTGCGCATGCGCCAACCCATTAAAAAAATAAAAATAAAAAACCTCCTCTCCACCTCTCTCTCCTCTAGGCATCCCTCCCCGCGGAGGCCAACCCTCACGGCGCATGCGCGTCCCCTCCCTCTCTCCCCCTCCTACGCTCCCCCCTTTCTCCCATCCCACGCTCTACCTCTCTCCTCTAGGCATCCCTGCCCGCGGCGTCCACACCCCCACTGCGCATGCGCGTCTTCCCCTCTCCTACGCTCCCCCCTCTCTCGCCTCGCGACGCCGACGCAGGCAGCGTCTGCTAGCGAGTTTCTTGGTTGAAAAAACCGACTGCTCGCGCTGCAATACCGTTCACTGGCCACCCCGTATATATGGCAATGGATCCTGACCTACAAGGTGGTGCCGGTGGGAGATTTCTCCTGTGCGTTGTCGAACGATAAAAAATTCGCAGCGTGCGCGTTAACTAAAAGCGGACTGCGGGTCTCTGTGTCCAGTCCGAGTCTTCTGTCTCTCATTGCCCATTAGCAGCGATTGGGATGTTCCAGTAGGAAACACCGGTCCATCACTGCGTGCTTTGCGCCCCCCAGGTTTCTCTCCTGTGCAACGCTGCGATGCGCGCCAGCGTCGACGCCGCCGCCAGTGTAAGTGTTAGCGCCCTCTGCTTCGCATCTACACATGGTTCCCTTTAGCGGGAGATGGTGTAATCTTTAAGGCGAAATCCTTTAATGTCTCATGCTCACGTCTGTCCGGTGTCCGTCCGGTGTCCGTCCGACCTCCGTCCGGCGTCCTTCCGTCCGTCCGTCCGTCCGTCTGTCCGTCCGAGCTCTGGCACGGAGCCAGGTGGCCGCCGGGATGCGCAGACGGACGCCGGTCGCGTCGGACTCTATAGCGCTCGCGCTTTGCTTGCGTAGCGTCGCTGTGCCCAGAGTTTGCAATCATTCTGACCGACGCCGTCTCAATGGACCCAGGCGTTCACGGAATACACTATCCAATTGACAAAGGGTCCGTCAATTTAAGAGCTGGAACGCGGATGGCGTTTGCACGATGCGCAAAGCGCGAGAAAATACTAACGCATGCGAACGGAGGAAGATGAGTCTCGCGTCTCGCTGCGATTCGCGGTAAAAAATTAAAGAAGAAAACACGCACCCATTCGGTTTGTGTCTTATCCCACTGAGAGTGTAAAAGAAAAAAAAGACATGGCATAATCAGTGGAATGGCCACACGCTTTCGCCGAACACACTTTGGAATGTACAAAGTGTCCTTCAATTTTTCATGCAGTAATGCGTGTTTGACTGCTTTAGCAGTCAATGCAGTAATGAAAGATAAAGGTTAGACAATGAAATGTTTTATTTTCCTCTATACAGATAACGTTTCTGCATTCTTTCAGTGATTTCACAGTCAAATGTCAAATACAGAGTTGAAAATAAAGTGGGGCATGGGCTTAGCGGCAGGTGCGAGAGACGAAAGGAAGGTGGAGAACGAAGTTAGGACATGAAGCTAGCCCTTGGGCAGTAAATACGTCTTCCAATTCTATGACCACGGGTCCTCGTTCTTTATACTTGGTGCCGTTAAACCCGGGAGTGGTCATTCCAGGACGATGATGACTTCGGCAGAGCGTCTTAGGAAGGTGCGTGGGACTGTCAGGGCCAGCGTCTCACGATATATTACGCTCCTGACATAACTACTGCAGGACCCCGACACCCAGGCGCGCGAGGTCAATAGGCAAGTCGCCGTTTTGAAGACGAAGGAAGCTGAGCTCCGCCAGATAGACAAGGAGATCCTTGACGTAACTCAAAACAAGGCAGTTAACCAGGAACTCGAGGATACTGCAGACTACCATGAGAAGGTCTTGTGTGCAATCGCTGATGGGCAGCAGTTCCTGTATGAACGCGAACAGTCTGTTCGCCGAAGTGACACAAGCTATCAGCCGCTCTCTTACGTCAAACGTGACCGTCGAATCTACAACCGAGTTGGTTTCTGTAGAACTGCCAGCGACTGTGACAGAATCACAGAAGGCTTGGTAAACGGCGCAAGATATGTGAAAGGCTCAGATTCCAACCACGAAAGCGGACTGTCTGCGAGTCAAGAAATCTATGAAAGCATTTCGACGGATGTTGAAGGAAACAACACAGCACCGGTCGTGACGGCGTGGAAAAGCGTGGAAACATTCTCTAAGAATTCAATCAGTCTGGTCTCACTTGGCAGTGTTCAAACGACGATGTCGTGCGTGGAAGATTCTTCGGAGCACAGCTGTCACACCGTTTATTGCACAGGAGAGGAACAGCCACTGGGACATGTCGACGGCATTCCAAGGTAGGGTAAAGAACCGAGCGATGAAGATCAATCGACATCCAGTCTCGAAGGTAGTAGGAAGTCGAACAAGGCGTGGAAACTGCGATGTGAGTGATGAGATTGAAGAAGCTGAACAGGTGTCTGACAGTAACCAACTGGTGTTGCTTGAAAAAGAAGAACCTAACTGTTCGCACACCAGGAACGATGACTCTTTTGGCAGGCTACTCGGTTGAGCCAACAGTCCCGCTGTGCTTCCTGTGGTGTCTTCGTCATCGGACGCACGGCCATGATGTGAGGACTTCGTGCCACTCAGCTTCGAGGAACTGGACGAAGTTGTCACCAAGCAAGCGGATGATCGCCAAGACAAAGAAGTAAAAGGCTGCTTCTGCCTTCGGAAGCGAAGTGCAGTTCCCTGCGGACGGCGCCCAAGCAAAACTGCCACCGCCCGAAACAACTGCGTAAGCACGTCAACAAGCTTATTAAATGCGAAGCATTAATTTGCGTACTGTAAGCATTTTTGCGTTTCTATCTATCTATCTATCTAGCCGCCTACGTCTGGGTGCTCTCGTGATCACCTCTTTAACTTGGTGTAGACCAAAATTTGTATGGGAGGGTAAGTGGTATTGACGAACATGTCGGGCTGGTCATGACATGAATAGCGTGAAAATCTTGTCGCATACGTCCAGGGGCGTAGCCAGGGGGGGGGGGGGGGGGCTTATGGGGCTTCAGCCCCCCCCCCCCTCCCCCCCCCGAAATTCTTTCGTATTGTGATGTGTCGCCGACGAAAACAGCTAGCTGCGCCGGAAATCGTCCTAGATTTTTTCTAAAATTGCTTTTCGCAGTCGAAGAGACACTTCGGTGTGAACATTGTGGACCCCTGGCGGTCCAGTATCTGGCTGTGCAGCGCGTGATACCGTCAGAAATAATCTGCAAAAGAAGGCGTACTGCCTTGTATTGCCATTTGAGCCGTGTCACCGCGAAGGAGTAGCTATTGTTGACACGCAGGACGCTCTGGATTAAGATATATAGAAGGGGCCTCCAACAAACTTCAACTAGCGGGCCGCAGTAACGAAATTTAGTCCCACAAGCGCTGGGAGGACAGTGAAGATGCTGAATTCCGGGCGGGAGGCAGCGAGTTTAAGAATAAAGAAATCCTTACCTGTATGGGTCATTTCAGGAGGGTATTTGACGTCAGGTCTCGGAAAACATATGGATACTGATTTTCAGAATGACTAAAACCTGGACGCCGATTGTGCAATATGGAGTTTTCGTTTCACGGTGATGTTGGAACTTATCATGAGCGCATGGGGTGCTTCGCGCACACGCACAAAACACTTGAGACCAGTCGCGTTCTGTAGCTTGCCTGAACAAAGAGCTATTATACGTGGTAGGCGAGAAAATAATGTGAATACTATTTAGCAAACTCGCAAGGCTATTCTGTCTGAAGGCGCGGGCCACTAGTAGGGGTTCCGCGTACCGCGTGTTTTGTCCCGGCAATGCACTATATTTTAAGAACAAAAGGCACCTACTCATTTGGGCTGCTAGGGTACGCCGATAAGCGGGGGGGTGCATCGCCCCCCAGTGGATAAGTAAAGGCGGGGGGGAGAGCACCATTGCTTCACTCCTTAACTGACCACTCTGACCCTAAAGTTGCTCTGATGTATTCAGTGTTGCCATGTGAGCAGACACTTTTGAGGTCAATCTTTGGAACACACCCAAAATTTTTTCCCTGTCCGAGAAGCGAATCCACATCGACGACGCTGCTAAGGAGACTATAATGTACTAGCAATCCTGCTTTGCCAAAATTACTTCCTTCTAACGGTGATAGTGCTTCGAACAGCCCTCTTTCGGCCAAAGCATGATGAGTGTCTTGTGCTATATATGTGGCGTTTTTTTTCTTAAAGAACCAAATCAGAAAAAGGACTAAATTTCACGAGAGCGTAAAACGTGCCAAAGTGTATTTCTGTTATAGAAGAATTGTAATCAAAATGGGACAGTTCTTCATCGTAACGTGAACTCAAAAAGGCAGTTTTGAATTTAAAGAAATCAGCGAAATCCTTCATCTGCTTGGATGAAACTGAGTCAGATCGATTAAATCAGTGCTGCTTCAACAACACGACCAAAACAACAAACGTGACCGGGTCCAATCTGTTTCATTTGGGTCCTAGTAGCTTTCCTATATTGATTTCATTCGACAACATTTGCGCTGCATATCGTGGCCTTCCTTCACCCCGAGACGGTATATTTGAAATAGAAGACAACTGAAACGAAGATATGGGCACCGCTTTATTTCTTGAAGAAGAAGCGATCCGATACAGCGTGAAATCAAATGAGCTAAGAAGGTGAAGAGCTGAAACAGTTTTCAGGCTACAAACAAATAAATAAACGAACAAACAAACAAACAAAAAAAAACCAACCAAGCATTTTTCTGAGGGCCCTCAAGATGTCAAGAACGATAAAACGCCGCCGGCAGTCCAGAATGGCACGCATTTTCCCTGGTAGGACCACTCGCTCTACAAGTCTAGTTATCGTGGTTACGCCAATGTAACAAAAGGTGGCACCGACGGAAGCACAAGCATGGTGTTAATGTCGCAAAAGATTGCTCTATCGTTCATTCTCTGCGATTTAGACCTCTTTTACGAGCTATGTCAAGGCCAAATAAAATGTTACTATCCCTAAAAGGCAAATACAAATTTTACTCTGGAATACTGATGATAGTAGGCTACGTAGATTTTAGCCGCAATATAGATTGGAGGTAGTTTGGGGACGTGAGCGCATTGGCGAAAAAATGTTGGAGCTGGCGCGACCATATTGTCCGTAGCAAAAAACTGCGTTTTTTTCAGTTTCAGTTAAAGCAGACTTGGCTTTTTTAGAAGGAAAGCGCCACATATGTATTATCTGGCTACAATAGTTCCATTTCTACCGCGCTGTTATTTCGAGCTCAGTTAGCCCGAATTTTTGCAATACTACTACTAATGATATTTTTTGTGGAGTTTGACGCGTCCAGAACAATGGTATGGTTATCAGGCACTTGGTTGTGGAGGACTACGAAAATTTCTACCGCTTGTGTTCCGTAACAAGCACTTAAAACAAGGAGGCTCGCGCACTTACAGTGGCCTCAAGCATTTCGTCTCCATGAGAAGGCCACTGCCGTGGCCGGGATGGAACCCACATCACTCGCGTCAACAGTCGACCACCGTAACTACTGTACCACCGCGGTGGCTTGCGCTTTGAAAATTTTGCGTGCTTTCTATTTTTTGCCTTTTATAAATGCGAGTATCACGAGGTCAACAAAAAAATGTATATTTAATGTGTATTTCATAGAACCACAGCTGTCTATGTGAGCTACGATGTTGCGTGACTCAGTAGCGTAATGTTTTGGGATAAGTGGTGTTGAAAGGTCCTGCGTAAAAAGTTAATATCTCATAAAGCGCGTGAATGGATGTCTATACAACTCTGGACAGGAAGTAGTATGATAGGGGCTCATTCGCAAAACATCGTGTCGTCTAAGTAGCATCAGGTAGCATCCTATATTCCAAAGGAAATTTTACATTTCACTTCTGGGTTCTAATCACTCGTTTGCGGTCACATAAACAGGTCGTAATTTCGCTCACTGGCAGTTCATCTCAGGAATGCATGCACCATGCATTATTAAGGTTCGCAATCAGTGTGAACGCTTGCTTAGTTTTCATGCAAATAAATGCTATTAGTTGCACTTTCTAATAAGAAAGCGTAGCAGTATATTTTTTGTGGGACGTCAGGTGGAAACGTGGATAAAACTGTCTGGTCGGTAGACAAACTTACGTAGTATTGCGTTACAATGTGCACTACCAGAAGATAAACTTGATCACTGTATCTATGCCAAAGCTCATATATGTATGCAAGTCTGCCAGACGTAACGCTGCTCTTCGGTATTGTTTTCTTCAATAGTAAGCTGGCAGATTTCGC
The DNA here is from genome assembly GCA_030522465.1 of Rhipicephalus appendiculatus. Lineage (NCBI taxonomy): Eukaryota > Metazoa > Arthropoda > Arachnida > Ixodida > Ixodidae > Rhipicephalus > Rhipicephalus appendiculatus. The sequence goes on from JALIZH010019994.1 coordinate 30,625, forward strand.
GGGCGAGCTTATTCTAAGAGTGCAAAGTATAGCGAGTATAAACGCATGCGCACACAGCATGAAAAAATTGATTCGATGACTGTTTTCAACAGATTTTGATCAATTAGCTTCTCGAAACTAAGGTAATTATGACATTTGTAGTGAATTGTGCTCGATCGATTATGTAGATGGGTCTCCAAACACGAGCGAAAAAACAGGAGCATGCAAATTAACATCAAAATATAGCCAGGTTTAAATTTAGTGCATTACTTTCTATTATAATTTATATCTTCAGTAATAAATTTGTGTTTTCTAAATAGCTGCTTCACATGACTCAACTTAAATGATCTAGTGATTGTAACGTAAATACACGAACTTTCCCATATGAAGCTTTCATATTCCAAAGTCGTAGTAAGATTTATTACCAGTAATCATGCAAATATACACGACGATTGCGGTGCGTGGTAGATCCTGGTGCAACTATTGTTCAAGGTGAACAGCTGGAGAGGAAAATTATCAGTGCCTTCTAAGGAAACGTGTGATGCAGCAATGTCTTGTCAGTAGAATTAAGCGCGAAATGTAAAGTTTCAGTAGTATTAGAATGTCACTTAAACAATGTCCCCCTTTTGCGAAAGGGTCCCAAAGAATGTAGTGCGTTTCCAGAGTTGCATAGACTTTCGTTATTTCACTTGGGCAGCCCTTTGTAAAAGGCTTTTGATTGTTTCCTTCGCAATGGCAAGCGGGCACGTTTCACCGGAGAGCTGCTGTGAACGATGAGATGTGTAAAGGAAAACGAAAAGTACGCATTTCATTAGATCAAAGTTTTTAACAGACTTTGTGCTGTAACAGCGAGATCATGCAACTAAGACAACATTTAAAATGTTGGAGAAGGAAATACGCAGCTCTCTCGTATATATATATATATATATACATATATATATATATATATATATATATATATATATATATATATATATATATATATATATATATATATATATATATATATATATATATATATATTCAGCAGGAAAGTTCAGTGGGTTCGGTCTGTGTAAGAAAAAAACGGGTGCACGTACGAGAAAGCAATACTTTTATGCCTTACGTTTCGGCCGTGGCACGGCCTTCGTCAGAGAATAATATATATATATATATATATATATATATATATATATATATATATATATATATATTGTAATGATAAAGAGCGGCAACGAAGCTTTGGCTCTCGCGCTTGACTAGCGCGAGAAGCAGAAGAGAATGAAGTCAGAATAAGAACAGCCGGCCTGCAGTACGGGCGTTGTCTCTGTTCTCGCTTCTTCTTTACAATGGCGCAGCCGACGAAGACGAAGTCTGACGTCCGGGCTTCCTCGTCCATGGCACCCACCAACGTGCAACCGCAGTAAGCGCTGGTTGAGGACGGCGTCAAGGCCTCCTCGGCACCTGCTAACCTGCTGCCACTGCGACCACCGAACGGTGGTCTGTGCTCGTCCGTCTTCGGCCTTGCGGAGCTGTCAGTCCAGGAACGCCGCCGTCGCTTCCTAGGGCATGGAAACCGCAAGCCGGCCGCCGCAGGAAGCACCGTTCGGCAAGGATGGCGTCCAAGCCTCCTCGTCACCCGCTATCCTGCCGGCGTTACCATCCGGGGAAGGTGTCCAGGCCTCCTCAGCGACTCCACGGTACTGTCCCCACGATTTAGTGACTTATGACATCGCCGCGCTGATTGCTGCGACGACAACATATTCCGCGGCCGCCGCCAAGAATTCTCCAGGCGGCTCACCCGACGATGCTGCGAGAATCATCCGTGAAGCCGCATGCTTGTCTCCCAACAACTTCAGAGCTTCGCGCCTTCGAACTGCGGGGTCTCAACCGCCGGCGTGAGTACCACGGCCCCCCGCCTTCTCCGCAGTCATCGCCCCTGGTTCCTTCGGCTCCTCACTCGACCTACCCACGGACGTCATGCGGGCAACGTCCTTGCTTGTACGGGAGCTAGACCGTACAAGCAAGGACGTTGCTTGTACGGATGCCAACTTCCTATCCTTGCACTCCACATTACCATCAGTGGTTGCTGTGGAACTACCGGAGTTCCGAGGATTCCAAGACGATGCCGTCCAGTGGATCGAAACGGATAAACGGTCTCGGCACCCGCAATGCCTGGCCGGACCATCGAAAATGGCTGGTGGCCATCGACCGCCTTCCCGATGCGGCCCAAGCCTGGCACAACTACGAAGGCGTCAGACAACAATCTTGGCCAGAATGGTGTGCCAGGTTAACGTATGTATTTCGCCCGCTTTTCCATGCCTCCGACCCTAGCCCAGTCGACCCAGGCTGTACCGCGGAATGGGCGCTCTGTGACTCACCACTCCGACAGTGCACCTCTCTGCACCCTAGCTCGGGAAGGACATCGTCCCGACGGTGCAGCTCGGGCACCTATCATCCTGCCCTCCCTCGGTGACCAAGATCAAGGGCCCCGTGACGATAGTGTAGCAGGGCCCTGCGCGAACGTGCCCTCTCTCGAACAGCGAGCTCATGTGGGGCACCAACTCGACCGGCCATCGGCACCGTCCAGCCTCACGACAGAAGGCTTCTCGAGCTGCCTGAAACCTGACGTCGGTCGCCGCTCCTGCCCTCCGTTGCTGGTCTCCGCCTCTGCGCCGGAACACGACGCCCTACCATCATCGAGAAAGGCCGAGGCCATTGTTCATCCAGCGCAGTTGAAGGAGCCGGCCCTAGATTCGCCTTCGCTTGAGCACCTACAGACATCTTTTCCGGTGCTTGTCTCGCCTTTCGCGGAGGTACCGGAAGAACTCATGGCACAAACCACTGAGCTCGCAGACCCACCGGAGCCGCTTCTGTTGCTTCGAGCGGATTGCTTGAACAAACGCGCACCCGATCACCTCACCTCGAGGGACAAAGTTCTCAGGGTGAAGCGTAAGAAAGTAGCCCTGTCACTAATGCTAGAGCCACCTTCTACTCCGATGAAGCCAGCGATAGAACGCCCAGCCAAGGCACCCGGTGTGCCTACTGGGATGCTGTTACGGCAACCTTCTTTCGGCGTTCCACGTCCGTTGCTGACTCCGCGACACCCCCGAAGCCTGCTGCCAGCTGTTTGTCTAGCAGCTGCTCACAAAAAGTATCTGCATGGCCGAGACCGACCACAGCGATGCAGCCAGTCTCGACCTCCTGATACACTTCTGGCAGATTTCCGCACCCAGTTTGCAGCGTGGTCGAGAACGACCTCCGGGATGCAGCCAGTCTCGCCCTGCAGATATACTTCTGACAGATGCCCGGTCCAAATCGCAGCGTGGCCGAGACCTGCGGCCACAACGAGGCAACCAATTTCGGCCGCCTGAGTCTTCGGCACTTCTTCAATACACGTCGCGGCGTGCAAAAGAACGACCGCCCAGGCACAGCCAGTACCGCCCACCAGACTTACGGCAGATCCCCAAGCACAGTCCCAACGTGGCCGGGACCGACCGCTGCGATACAGCCAGTGCCGCCCACCAGAAGCATTGTCGGCAGTGGCGCGCACTCGCAGTCATGGCCGAGTGTAATGGTAAAGAGCGGCAACGAAGCTTTGGCTCTCGCGCTTGACTAGCGCGAGAAGCAGAAGAGAATGAAGTCATAATAAGAACAGCCGGCCTGCAGTACGGGCGTTGTCTCTGTTCTCGCTTTTTCTTTAAAATATATATATATATGTATATATATATATATATATATATATATATATATATATATATATATATATATATATATATATATGTGTGTGTGTGTGTGTGTGTGTGTGTGTGTATAGTGCTGACATGCGAGCCCCCCCCCCCCCCCCCCCCGAACAAAATTCCTGGCTACGCCACTGCATACGTCGTCAAATCCTTTCCTGCAGACACGTGTGGCACATACCCGTATACAACGGGCCGCGGTAGGCGGGAATGCGCCACAGGTGTCTGACAATTTAAGTCTACCCAGGAATGGCGAGGACAGACATTACTAATTTAAATGCGTGAGCATTAAAAAAATTGACGTCGGAAGCGTTAACCCGACGAATACAAATAATATATATCAGGGCCCACGCAGGGATCGAACCCAAGCAATCTGCGTGGAAATCAAGTTTTCAACCACAGAGCCACGCCAGATCTCGGAACTGCTTTGGAAAAAGACCCTATGCTGGCGCAATCTTGGTGAAAGGTCAATTGCGGTTGCAGTGCAGTCTATCTAATTTTATAAACTTTACATATGTACTCCTATGAGGCAGGCGTCATGTCGGGTTAACGTCAATTGTATAGTTAAGTGCCATCCACTGTAGTTGGTCCACGAAGCACTATCCAGAGCTAACATCCTCAGTGAGGACACAGCGCGGTAACAACACGAAGACGAAGCAAGGAACGAGCAACACACCACTCGTTCCTTGCTTCGTCTTCATGTTTTTACCGCGATGTGTCCTCATTGAAAATGTTAAACCAACTAGCCAACAAGTTTAACCTACCATCCTCGCAAGCACAAGTGCAACATATCACCTTAGCGCTTCTGGTGTTGGTAATAGCCATGTTTCTGTTGTCAACGTTACGTAACTGTTAAGCACTGGTTATATGAAACATATGCGACTGTTGAACATATGTATGTGCGTACAACATTTGTACATATCTTTAGCGTCATTTTCATAACGTATCGCTCAATAAAAAAAATTACAACCCAGTCACCTTGCATCCGCATGCTTCGCGTAACATCGATTCCCATGGTACTTGGGATCTGCCAATTTTTTATCAGGCAGCAGAGGAAGAGCCAGGCCATGGGACTCGCTGCTGATGTGGTCAACTGATCGCAATATGCGTCTAAATCGGCATCTGTCCTCAAATTTGGGGTGTGCCACTGGAACAAAGATCACTGCAGGTCTCCAGGCACCTCGTGGAGAACACAACGCCTGTCCACAGGTGCACCTGAATGCGGAGCACACCAGCAGTGTCGTGCCGGCATGGAAACGGTGGAGATGGAAACACGTACACCATTTCCCTCCCATATGGCACGCTGCCTCCCAGACCAGGCTTCAACGGAGATTCATGTCGGAGTCGCGGCAATGGTGCAAGGAAACACATCTCCGAGTGACATCCCTACATTCCGGACGAAATGCAATGGACAGAGCTCGTTTCGTGCGCCTTGAGCCTGTCTCCGTTCTGTGCACGTTAGAAGAAACGAAATGACTTGTGTCACGTTCGTCCCGTCCCCTCGGAGGATGTTGAAAATAAAGAAGTGGGGCGTGGACAGGCGCGCGCTACGAAAGGAAGGAGGAGAACGAAGTTAGGATGTGGAGCTAGCCCTTGGGCAGTAAATACGTCTTCCAATTATATGACCACGGGTCCTCGTTCTTTATATACAGGTCCAGCCGCGTTGTCATATCTCGTACAGTCCTCTTTGTGAAGCTGCTCCAACGGAAGCGATAGGTGACTGGGACTGCACGCGTCAACGCACACAGACTACCGCACGTTCTGGACAAGAGCTGCACAAAAAGATTGCAAATAGTTAGTCACACGTGACAGAGAGCATAAAGATGCACGCACATGGCAAATACGTGCAAGGTGAAATAAAAACACACGTCTAAAATATGGCACGCAAATAATTGACCGTGATGCCATACATCCTCAAAGACGCATTTCGAGCCACATAGCGCAACAGCTCAAGTGCGGTAGCCGCAGCCATCACGCCGAGGCACCGCAAATTGCCGTCCCGCCAACGAGTCGGCGAGTTTTCTGCGAACGGTGTCGTACAGCTCGAGCGAGCAAACACGGGGCCGAACGCGGAGAGAGAGCGTAACTTTATTGAAGGGAAAAGGGAAAGGGGGGATCTTGGAGCTACTATGGTTGGGTCCCTACGTCCAGGGCTCCACTGGCCTTAGCCGCCCGCCGGACTTGACCAGGATCGCGCGCTGCACTCCCGGGTCCGAGCTGGCGAGTTGGGCCTCCCACTGCTCCATACTAGGTATTAAAGGTTTGCCGAGAAAATTGGCTAAGTCGCTTGGCTTGCGATCGCACCCCCCACGAGATGTGGTAGAAAGTCGGCCTACCGCCGTACCACGGACACACGGCCGGGTAAAACGTTGGATGTATCGCGTGTAATTTCAATAGATGCGGAAATACGTCCGTCTGAATTTTACGAAGGTCGGCGGCGTCTTCCCCATTAAGGGATCTGTGAGGCGTTTCACATTTTTGTCGCGTGAAGCGCTGGTGAGCCAGAATCTCCCTAGGTAAAATTGGTACGGTCAACGAAAGAGAGGGATTCTCCGCTCGGTTACAAAATGCGCGAGCTAGAGCGTCCGCCCTTTCATTGCCTTCGAGCCCTGCGTGTTCCGGGCACCAGATCAACCGATGGTGGCGAGCGAGTTTGGGTCCTAACAGCCTCAGCGCCATTGCCGGAAGGCGGCCTGTTAAAAAGAGCGGACAGGCCTCCTGGGAGTCGGATAGAATAACTGATGGTTCTCCTTTACGCTCCTGAAAATTTACAGCTAAGGCTATGGCCGTTGTCTCCGCCTTTGTGGCCGAGGTCGTGCGCACGGAGGCACTAGTCCGCAGTGTCATGTTGTTTTCGACGACAGTAATTATGTGTCTCTGCCAATCGCTCCTGCTGCCAGCGAACCTCGAACAGAAGATCGAGTGAAAGTGGGGCTGCCGCCACGAACGCCGCCGAGCTGCTTCAGAGTGAGCGCCGAGGAAGCAGACGGTAACGGCGACCAATTTCCACTAAGTTCCTCGAGCAAGAGCCTAAGTACAGCAGTGGCGTAGCCAGGGGGTGGCACACCGGGCACGTGCCCCCCCCGAAATTTTTTTTCGCCATGGGATACATACCGAAAAATGGCCATTTCAAGGAGGTGCCCTCTCCGAAATCAAGGAGGTGCCCCCCCCCCGAAAAAAATTTCTGGCTACGCCCCTGAAGTACAGCAAGCGAACGCGGGGCCGCCGCAGGAGCCGCCGCCGCGAATGGCGCAGAGCTGCTTCCAAGCGAACGCCGAGGAAGCCGACAGTAATAGCGACAAATTTCCACAATGTTCTTCGAGCGAGCGGCAGAGTACAGCCAGCGATCGCGGGGCCACCACCGGCGCTGCCGCCACCACTGGCGCTGCCGCCACGACCGGCGCCGAGCTGCTTGCGACCGAGTGACGGGGAAGCCAAAGGTAATGGCGATCAATTTTCACAGAGTTCCGAAGCATAGCTTAAGGCGGCTGGCTAAAATCCCCGCCAGCTGCCGGTTCACTTCAAGCGCGCCAGCGACATACAACCGAGCTCGTGGCCGGCACCTGCAACGCGTTTTGGATGTCGCGAACCCGCAGCTCATCACCGCGGCGAACGATGAGCGAGTGTCCGGGCGGACGACGGCAATGGCGGCCAATTTCCAGGCAGTCACAAACCACAGGCGAGCTGACGCCCAAACCCCCAAGCCGACCTTCGCGGTATTCGCAATGCCCATAGACTGTCGCGCCCCTAGCGGAATTTAGGAGCGTCCTCTCATTGATGATCAGTAGACGACACCATGGCAGCCCTACGCAGTCGCGCACTTGTTCGGCTGTGCTAGCAGGAAAGAAACACTACGAGTTTGCATGTTTCCTGCTTCAGTGAACAAACCGGGCCCTCCGTGACACGATAAATCTGACTCGTTCTTGCGAGACGCGCAGTTTTCGTGAAAATACGTGCCAACTCGCGCGTTCAACGATGACCCACATCGTACAAATATCAGCTTCGCGAGGTTTTGTGTAGCCACGTAGGTTAGCTAAACGCTGTCGTCTGACCTTCTCAGTTGAAACTCACCTTGTCTTACTTGCATATAGCATTCGTCAATGCTCTTGTAGTGCATGAATTTATAGCATTGTAGGCGGGAAGTCGCGCGAGCTTAGCGATGTGTAACTGAGTAATCTCAAATTGGCTGCGCCGCTTGTTTTTGTACGTTTGTTGATAGATGGCAGCACTCTGCAAGCGATTTGTTTGTTGACCGGTGTCAGAGCAAAAAGTTCTGCACTTCTGCGCGCCCAGATAACGTTGTGACGAGGACTAATCGAAGTCGTTCGGCGGAGGAAATTCTTCAGATTGCTTTCAGCAATGATGTTAAGAGGAACCACCTTGACGACGAGGATTTTTCACTGGACGGAGAAGGCTGTGAAAGTGTGTGTGTGTGTGTGTGTGTATGCGTGTGTGTGTGTGTGTGTGTGTGTGCGTGCGTGCGTGCGTGCGTGCGTGTGTGTGTGTGTGTGTGTGTGTGTGTGTGTGTGTGTGTGTGTGTGTGTGTGTGTGTGTGTGTGTGTGTGTGTGTGTGTGTGTGTGTGTGTGTGAGAGAGAGAGAGAAGGAGTGTGACAGCGACGATGAACGATCAGCCGCTAACTCACGAGGAGCGAGTTGCACTTCACGTCCCCTCGCGCGCTATTGTTTTTTCACGCTCGTAAGTCACTTTGATTGTATTTAATATATGGTATCCTTCAGCGAGATCAAAATAAAAACATAGTTTTTTCTTGTACATTGCACGTAGCGCAATTATTGTGGATATTATCGAGCGCCGCATTCCGCCAAAACACTCGAGTTCGGAACAGGGAAGCGAAATGGTTGGAGCGATGAAACGTGCAGTCACGGCCACAATCCACGCCTATCGGCTCACTTCTGTACTTCACCGGTACCTCCCGATCGGCATAGTTGTTCGACGCATTTTCGCAACGTCGAAGAATTCGTCGTTGCGAAAAGCATACGTGCGTGTTCTTTTCGATATTCATGTTTCGATCGTGCTGATCGAACCTGCGGCATCCGAGTGCAGTGAATTGCGCACGGCTTGAGTCTGAGCATGGCTGTGATACAAGCGCTACTATATAGGATGTTAAATACCTGTGTTCCGTTGAAGAAGCAACTCCGCGTTCCTGACTGCGCAAGTAATGACGACGGCGTATGTTTGCATACCATCGCCACGTTAAACATTCGGTCCCGTGCAGCAGCGATAACGCTCCTCGCTAGCGGCCTACCACTGCGGCAAATCCGTCACGCAGGCTCGGTACACAGTATCTCGGAGTGCCGTTCAGGTCATACGTCAATTCTAGTTCATGAAGTTTTCCTGCAGCACGCACAGGATTTCGCACAGCATCGCTTATGCACGGTAACGGAGCTGAAATATAACCTTTCACACCGCGGCAAATAATTAGGTGGCGGGCTTCCATGGTTTGAGAAAGAATTTCGGCCTCATATCCATTTCAATGCAGCTCATGACTTCATCCGGTGAAAGTGGCACGGGCCGTACGGTACGCACGTCCTATCTGTTCCTATGCTAACAAACGGATTGACCGTCCATCGGGCGCCATCTTGAATCGTACAGCGCGCCACCTATAGTTCGTGGGCATTGCGAATAGGAGGGAAACAGCGCGAAAGACGAAAGACCAGGCAGAGAAAGACACGTACAGCAGCGCTGTTCTTTGTGTCTTTCTCTGCCTGGTCTTTCGCGCTGTTTCTTTCCAAGATGTCGTACCAACACGCCCAAGCAACCACTTCGCGGTGCACTTCGTGCGCGCGATATACAACACGATAGAGCCTGTTGCCAAAAAGCGCGATGCTTTTCGCGCACGCGATATGTTCGAAAACAAGCGAGAAGACTGACCCATGAGCGAGGAGGACGGTTAGGTTCCTTGACTACGGTTTGCACACGGAACGTATCTGTGCAGACGGCCTGCATCTCCCGCGCGGTTCATCCCTTTGGCGGCTAATTGGTTTGCACACGGCACGCATGCTTCTGTTGTTACTCATTCAACGGTCTATCCGTTCATCGCACGCGCCTATTAGGCTCCGTTACTCCTCTTTCGGGTAATTTCGCCTTAGAGTGAAGAAGAGTAAAATAATGACCCGGCGTCACGCAATGCGAATTCTGTCACCAGGGTCACAGAATGCGAATTGCGTAACGAGTGGGTCTCTGAATGCTTCCAACCCATTAAAAAATATTCAGACATAACTCTCCATCATCATCAACCACAGCCTCAACAAAGTGCGCATAATGCCTTCCCGGTGTGTAGCGGGTACCGCACTTCTGCTCAGAATGTCGAATAATGGCATAGTGGGTGCTTTGCAACTTGACAAAAATGATTATTGCTGGCACAGTGGGTACCTTGCAAGTTTACTTGTATTAGTAGCCGCAAGAGAGTTTGTAACGGGCTCTAGAAATGCCGCTCTTCCAGCTTTCGCTCTGACTGCACTCAGTTTTCCGCGCAGGCCTGCTTTTCTTTTCTTTTCTTTTCATTTTTTTTTGTGCTGATAATGGAAGTTCACGGTGAAGCTGGGGTTGCCCGGTCACCCAAGAGTGGGCATCCGAAAAGCGAGCCACAACACTTCTAACCTGCTTGTCACTGCATGTATTAAAAAAATGCACAGAACCACATGGCACGCCCTTGTCCTTATGAAAAACGCATCGCCCCCCATAGACGTCGCGGCGACAAGTATTACGTAAGGAACTCGCAGGAAATACCAAGTGTGGCGTGCACTATCTAACTCATTCTGACGCCACAGAGCTATTGCCTGTGACACTAACTGCCCCGCTCCCCTCCCACCAGCGACCGCATAACGGTTCGTCGCGTCATCGTAAACTACGCGGCCCGTTGCCCCGGTTGTTGCAGAAACGACCCATTCACGTCCCACAAGAAGCCGACCTGCGTGCTATTTTCCTATATTCTTGGCTCCTTCTTTTGCGCGCTTGCGAATGCATGGACGAGAGATGCTGAAGGGAGAAGAATGTCGCAAAGTCTATGCTTGCACTCGTGGCTTTGAGAAGGCGGGAAGCCCACGCGGAAAGGCCTTACTCTACAAGCGCGCAGTAAATCAAGGTAACCCAGTCAATGGGGGGAGCGTTACAGGTCGTGGACGGGAGGCATCGAACTGCGTAATTCAAGCATAAACTACACGCTCGCGGTAACTTAAATTACTTCCGTGTTCGGGACCTACGGCCATATATCGGCCCTCTTCCGTAAAGCTGCCTCGAAGGCTATCGATTCTTCCATATACTGAAGGACAAAGACAGGACTGGGTACGCTATGTCAACGCCGGCTAGATTCAAATTCCAACCGTTAAGATGGCAAATCGTCCACCCATATCAAGAAGTACAGACCAATCGTTAAGGTAACAACGAAAAAAAAAACTTAAAAATTACTTGTCTCACAAAAAAAAAGAACAATACTTCCAGGAGAAACACTGGACTAGTGTTCCACAGCATATTTTTTGCTTACATGTGATATACCTTTTTATGGAAAAATGGAAAAAATGTTACACATGGCGATAAGATTAAGTGCCCCTGGTGGTTGAGCCGACAGTGTCGGTACCCCAGCTGCGCGCTTTCGTGCTGTAGTTTTAGTCATCCAAAGGCTTGCAGATATGAATTTCTTGCAGAAAATTTATATCAGCAGCAATAGGTTGGGGCCATAACAGCGAAGCACTCGTCGCAATCACTGATGGAAAATCTTCAGCAATGAAGACAACCACAATACAGGATTGTTGAAGTTTTGTTGATGTTTCAAATTGACTTCACAACAAATGAAATGAGAATGAGCAGAGGCTGTACATCAAAATATCTGTGTGTAAATGCGCAAGAACACCTTTACAAATGTTTTAAGAATACTCTGCAACTTCTTTTTTGGATGGCTGTCTTTATTAGTAGGACCATTGTGGAAACAAACACTCGTCGTGGGTAGCACTTCATTTTCCGTTCAAGCGCGCTAGCTACCCGAAAATCTAAAGACTGGAATAAATTTTCCACATAGTTATGTTTTTAAGCAAAATGATGACGACGAAGTGGTCGATGTCTTCATTATTTAACATTGCGCAGGAAACCTTCTCAGTCGTTTAATACATTCGAAACATTGGGCAACAGGGGGGGGGGGGGGGGGGGGCAATGACAAAAGCTGTCCTATTCGCCGGAAGTACAGATGAAATATAAATCTTATACTTCGGAGTTTGGCGTTACAACAACAACAACAACAAAAAAAAAAAAGAAAACGAAAAACGCTAAGTCCACATCATGTCGGGACTGAGACAGAATGGAGGCAATTTATTGTTTCTTAGTCTCTTTGAAGCTGTCTTGTTCTTCATTATGTGATATTTTATTCATCTATGTTTTTTTTTTCCTTGCTTTTGCTTGTTTAAGCATTTTCCTATCTTGCTGTGTATTTCAGACAGAAATGGGACTCACATATAACCCTCTTACAGCATGCGACTAGAGCAGCCTAGGAGTACATTGTGTTCAAAAATTGATATAACCCAGGAATCAAAGCCGTTACTGCGTGTTGAGCGGGAGAAAGATAAACATCCTTTAATAGCCATTGCAACGAGTAGCATATAGAAGAGCATCATTATACAGTCACGTATTCTAATCCAATAGTTGCCCTATCCGTTTTCTTCTGACAGCAACCCTCAGGCGCTCCACAAAGCATTTGAATTTCATGTCTGTTAGTAACAGCACCCATCAGTTGTTAGACAGGGAGAGGGATACTTATCCCATCTCTCCTATGGCTGAATGACTCCACGAGGTCATGCATTAGTTGAACAAAAAACTTGGACGACACTTGAACTTCGCCTTCGAGAGTAGAACGCGATGGCAGCAGGCCCCGTGAGCGTGGCCTTCAACCATGCCGCAAGGAAAGAAATTAATGCATCCTTAACACTGACAGTTCCAGACTATTATGCAATGCCTACCGCAACTACAATGACTATTACAATGACTATTACCGCAACTACAAAGACTATTATGCAATGCCTACCGCAACTACAATGACTATTACAATGACTATTACCGCAACTACAAAGACTATTATGCAATGCCTACCGCAACTACAATGACTATTACAATGACTATTACCGCAACTACAAAGACTATTATGCAATGCCTACCGCAACTACAATGACTATTACAATGACTATTACCGCAACTACAAAGACTATTATGCAATGCCTACCGCAACTACAATGACTATTACAATGACTATTACCGCAACTACAAAGACTATTATGCAATGCCTACCGCAACTACAATGACTATTACAATGACTATTACCGCAACTACAAAGACTATTATGCAATGCCTACCGCAACTACAATGACTATTACAATGACTATTACCGCAACTACAAAGACTATTATGCAATGCCTACCGCAACTACAATGACTATTACAATGACTATTACCGCAACTACAAAGACTATTATGCAATGCCTACCGCAACTACAATGACTATTACAATGACTATTACCGCAACTACAAAGACTATTATGCAATGCCTACCGCAACTACAATGACTATTACAATGACTATTACCGCAACTACAAAGACTATTATGCAATGCCTACCGCAACTACTTCGCCCTAAGTGTGCCTTTTGCAAATTGGTAAAGTACCCGCTACGCGTCCGTAAAGTGCCACGCGCACCTGTGCAGCTCTACACTTTGCAAAAGCGTGGCCAGCTTTAATCCTCCCACTCATGGCACAATTCGCATGTCTTGACGCCTGGTGCGGTTGTACGATTCTGCCACGCAATATTACATGCGTTAATGAGACTCCTCCAACTACATGACATCCTTATAGCATTTGTTTTTTTTTTACTAAGCAGTTTCAAGCGCTGGCGTGGCTTCGTGCTAGAACGCCTGCTTGCCACTTAGATGACCTGCGTTCGATTGTCACATGACCGAAGATTTGTTATTATTTATTTTCTTGCGTGTGCCTCGAATTTTCGCTAACGGACAACACCGATTTTCCGCTCGCAACCAACGACGCCGACACCGACACTTGAATTTCTGCGAAACGAGCTGTTTATGCCCAACGCTGTCGCGTTCACACGACGTGGTCAACTGCTGGTCCTTCCCAGCTTCGCGATCGCTTACCGCACGAGTTCGCAAGGGACTGACCTCACTTTACAAATCGTGTACAGAAAATGCTTTTGGTTTCGAGATGACGCAGGTAAGAAAGAAGACAAGTCTGAGCGGAGAAACCGGGCTTGAAATTCATTAACGGTAACTCGCTGCTAACGCAACGAATTCAATGAACGTGCTTACGCGAAGGTGTCATGTTTTGTGAGTGTGCAGTAGTACATTATTATAAAGGTTGCGTGGAAGAATCGTATAGAATCGCACCAGGCTTCAAGACATGCGAATGGCGCTACGACCTACCATCTTGCTCGAAATCGCCTAAAGGGAGCCTAATTGCTGTAGAGTCATCGCTGCGCGCTTCAATTGTCGCATAATTTGATTGCACGCCCAGTCACGTGTTGAGATTGCGGAATCTGCCTTCCAATCGTCATCACCAGCAAGGAGCGCGGCTCGCCCGGCTCGTGACGCTCGCGTTACGACTAAACTCGGGTTTGCCCGATTCCATGCTTATCAGGAATAAAGGATGTTCAACAGATGTTCTATTGATTGAGTGCCGTGCATGATAGGGATGTTCTGAACATCACAACAACAACAAAAATTGAAAACGTTTAAGGACACGGGCCTAGGAAAGACCCGCGCGCTACAACAGCGAGTTCCTGCTTTTCTGCATTCATTTTCTACGACCGCGTCTTTATATCCGCTCTGTTAAGAAATGGATAATTGAACTTCCCCGTACTTTTAGGAAATGAATATATGAACAAATCATTTGTGAGCTAGACCAAAATTTTATTAAACTAGTTTGAGTATAGTAACGCGCAAAATACCAATATTCACTGCGAATGCTCATGACGCCTTCTCTTTATTAAATATACGAACAGCGCATAAGGACAAAGACGGAAGAAGGAAACAATACACAGCGCTGACTTTCAACAATGATTTAATAGCGGAGCGATGTACATATATATGTGAAAAAATGGGCATGCGTAGAAGGGTGCAGTTAACAACCACTGCGACACAACGCCAACAGAACTCTTGTCATTTATTGATTGAGCAGTAAACCAGTGCACAGCTTAAAATTGATCGAGATACGCAATCTCTTTTTGCAATAGCGCAACTGATGGGGAACTTACACATGTACCGTCAAACTTACTTATGTGATAGGCCTCAATTATCTCACGCGTGGCCGGCGAGTGGTGCTTGCCTATTACCTCGCAACGCTCAAAGAGGGGCACGCAGCCGCAGTCACGGCAGTGAATTCCGAGGTGTCCTTGAACCGCATTGTGCACATTATTATTATGCTCTCTTAAACGGTCGTTCAAGCACCTTCCGGTTTGCCCTATGTACTTCTTACCGCAAGACAGCGGAAGAAGATACATGACACCAGTAGCACAAGGAACAAAGCGCGTTCTGTGTTTCACAGAGCATCTTACTCTATTTGTAGCTGGTTGATTCACCAACTTACAGAGCTTTGATAGCTTTTCCGGAGCGGAAAAGACAACAGTGATGCCAGCGCGTTTCCCAATTTTTTTCAGCCTATGCGAAACGTTGTGCAGATAAGGGACTGCAACACAGTTCTTAGGAACTGACGCATTTTGAGGCTGAGATTGCCCTCCTTGATATTTGATTTGCTTCAAAAGCTTTTCCGCAACAGCAGAAATCAGGGCATTCGGGTAACCAGCGCTTAAGAGGCGCTCGGCCTGTGCTTTGAAACTGCGTTGCATCGAGTGCGGGCATGACCTCCTAAGAGTGTTAACGAGGCAAACATTAATGATGCCCCTTTTCACCAGCTTAGAATGAGCCGAGTGGTAAGGTAAAAGGGGTTTTCCACTTCTCGGTGTGAACAGCCAGCACAAATGATCGCTCAGAAAACAGAGCGTTAGGTCTAAGAACCTAATCGAATTGCCAGAAGGTAGCTCATGTGTAAGTTCCAGTGGATGCAAGTGATGCAAGTGGATGCAAGTTCCAGTGGATGCAAGTCTTTTCCGCTCCGGAAAAACTATCAAAGCTCTGTAAGTTGGTGAATCAACCAGCTAAAAATAGAGTAAGATGCTCTGTGAAACACAGAACGCGCTTTGTTCCTTGTGCTACTGGTGTCGTGTATCTTCTTCCGCTGTCTTGCGGTAAGAAGTACATAGGGCAAACCGGAAGGTGCTTGAACGACCGTTTAAGAGAGCATAATAATAATGTGCACAATGCGGTTCAAGGACACCTCGGAATTCACTGCCGTGACTGCGGCTGCGTGCCCCTCTTTGAGCGTTGCGAGGTAATAGGCAAGCACCACTCGCCGGCCACGCGTGAGATAATTGAGGCCTATCACATAAGTAAGTTTGACGGTACATGTGTAAGTTTCCCCATCAGTTGCGCTATTGCAAAAAGAGATTGCGTATCTCGATCAATTTTAAGCTGTGCACTGGTTTACTGCTCAATCAATAAATGACAAGAGTTCTGTTGGCGTTGTATCGCAGTGGTTGTTAACTGCACCCTTCTACGCATGCCCATTTTTTCACATATATATGTACATCGCTCCGCTATTAAATCATTGTTGAAAGTCAGCGCTGTGTGTTGTTTCCTTCTTCCGTCTTTGTCCTTATGCGCTGTTCGTATATTTAATTATGTCCTACCAACTTGCCCAAGTTTCCACGCTTCAAAGCCTTCTCTTTATCAGGCGCGTCACCATAGAAGCAGCAGCATAAGCAGGACAGCGCCATGTTTTTTTTTCTTTATGTACGCTGCATCTGCTGGCTTTGAGGTGCTCTGCTGCAGGTTCCTAATTAATAGAAGAAGAAAACAAAAAGTAATAGTTTCACCGCAAGTGTGAAGCAATGAATACCATAGCAACAAACTGTAATGTTATACGAAGTGAGGCTGGCAGCTAACTCTTTTCGATCCAATCTCACGCAACTCTACAAAAAATTCTGGTTTAAGAGAATACGGCCACTCCAGGAACACTCTTCGCACATTCTCTTCGTGTTGAGAGCGCAGCACGTAGAAAGATATGCAAGCCGCCCGCTGACGGATGTCGAGATAGCGAGATAAGGAGCGCGCCAGAGACGACCGCGCTCGTAAGATCAAAGGTCGCAGTGGCTGCTCGAAGGAGGTACCCCCCCCACCACCTCGCGTCTTTTCACGTGCGTTAAAGCCGGGTGGGGCGTTTCGTCTCTGCTTGACTCGCAAAGTCGAGTCGAAAATGAAGGCCTGATGTTCTCGCTTCCGATTCTGTGCAACCACGTATATCGTCGCACGTCGTTGCGCTTACCGGACGGTATCATGAAGAGCTTTTTGCCGTCAATAGATTGTTCTGGCATCAGAAGGCGCAACAGCCGCCCATGGTAACCGACAGCGACGTTGGTCTTGTGTGGAAAGTATTTCACAGCACAACGCGCACGGAAGGACAAGTGCGTATCCATGAAACAGATCCGCGGTACACCAGCGGGTCTACGCTTCAATAGCAAAGATGATAGTCGAGAGCCAACGTAAACAAACGAACGCTGAGCGCAGTCCCACGTGATGGCACTTGGCCAATACGGACGCGGCGTGAGCCTCGGAGCGGTCGGAGGAGGAAGAAAAGAGAGGAGGCGCGCTTTTTCCCGCATACATGCCTACTTTACGAACTCTCAGGGGTTTTAGTAGAACGAATGATTGCCCCTCGCAGCTGCACTTCGCCAGCACTTCGTCACTACATCTCAAGGGGTAAACAACGTAACGGAACTCGCAGCAGACGTATCTCAGCTGCCGTAACAAGGAGGAAGTCAATGAAGTGCATCAAAAATTAGTGTGCATGTTGCACACCGATCCCTGAAAAGGTTCTACTCGTGGCGGGGATAGCCTCCATGTTTACCTCAAACGTTAACGTCATCGACTCTTTGCTAAATGGAGCAGTGCGATTGCCACGAACAGTAATTGCTGCGTGACCACGATACGCACTTCCTTAGGTGTTCTAGTAGAGGAGTTGCATTTGTTCTGTTTTTGTTTTTCCTTCTTGTTCTTACTTTTCA
Organism: Rhipicephalus appendiculatus; assembly: GCA_030522465.1. Taxonomy (NCBI): domain Eukaryota; kingdom Metazoa; phylum Arthropoda; class Arachnida; order Ixodida; family Ixodidae; genus Rhipicephalus; species Rhipicephalus appendiculatus. The sequence goes on from JALIZH010019994.1 coordinate 48,448, forward strand.
TCGAAGGTTCATTTTGGTTTTTCTGCGTTTTCTTTTGTCCACTTTATGCTTGGCGTCTGACTATTGCGCAGTCCAAGGAATATTATCCCACTTGTGGGATGGCTTGCTCTCCGGTCTTCCCTTTTGAGGAGGCCAGTTTTTTTTACTTTCTTCTTTGTTCTTGTTCATGCTGTGTGCTTTTGTTTTTGCTCTTCTCATCGTACTTGGTTTTCTTATTTTTTGAGCTTTTGCTTTCTCCTCTTACGTTGATGTGTTTGCTTTTTCGGGCACAAAGGCCTTTTTTTTGCCGAAAGGTAACTTTCTCCAAATATAGCGGCTTTTTGATCGCGTTGTGGCGACATTGTCAGACTAGAAATTATTTTAAGAGCTTGTTTCTCTTTTCCAATAGTTCTTTTAATACATTATCTCACTTTCTCTCCTTCCTTACCTTTCTATTCTCGCTTCCCCAGTGCAAGGTAGCCAACGGAAAATTTTCTTCAGGTCAACCTCTCTGCTTTTCACTTAACTTTTCTCTCTCTCTCTTCACAGAGGGTCATCAAACGTGACCTGACGGTCCCCGATTTGGCCTTGTTGAGTGACGTTGAGTTTAGTCGCGTCTATTGTGGGCAGAATACAGTTGTTTCACTCATTCACTCGCAAACTCGAGTTGTGCGAAATATGGCAGATTCTAAGTTTCAGATCGAGCAACACGGAGATGCCAGTTACCTTTTCTGTTAGTGAAGTTATTTCACTGTATCTTCACACTCGCGCGTTCTTCTACAAACATTTTCTCTTTTTTTCTGATTATTTCTCAGAATTCTCTCGTCGGAGGGAAACTCATCATGATAGGCTGTTTTGGGCGACTAAGCCCCCTTTTTCCAGTATTGATTTCTTAGGCTTCGGGAATCTTTTGGCATGCTTGGTTCTCAGTAAAAAGCGGTGAATATGAAGTTGTGGCTATATGAAGACCAAAGGTGGGTAATGGCAGCACAAGGAGGCAAGCCCACGAAAACATAGCTAATATCTTAGCTTCTGCTACATGTGTGGAAATCGTTTATGTGGCGAATGGTGCCTGAGACCTTTTGCCAGCGGAATTTCAAAAGTGGAAACTAATAACGGCTGTGACGGTTGAAAAACCGCAGAAAGATTTCTTCTCGGCCATACTTATGGTGATACCTATGTACTAATCTCAAGGCAGTGTCGCGAAGGCAATGTCGCGCAGAATGCTTTTCTTTTTCAACTACTGTTAGTGACCTTTTCTTTGTCAAATGCTGTAGAGAGGTTATTTTACGACCGTTCTTGGAGAGGGACGCTCGGGGAAGAAACCGAGCTGACGAGCGGAAGCTGCGGAAGCTGCCTCTGGTCGGTCCTATGCACCCCGCGCCCCAAACAAGCGGGCCACCGCAGGGGGTCTCCGGGACGACCAGAGACAGAAACTCGAGCACGTGTTTGCGCGTCGTGGCCGTTTTCTGGAATATGTTGTTTACAGGAAACTGCTCTAGTTTTGTTCCGAAGGAGGATTCACGCGACCATGTAAGCTCGTGTTTGGATTGGTCACCTTCGGCTTGCCTGATTGGTCCGTTAAAGCCGATTTTCAATTGGTGCAAAACAGAGGTTCTCCCCGCGGTCCGTGTGCCCGTGAATCCTGCAAAACTCCATTTAAGCAGCGACTCGGGCTCTTTTTGGGGTGAGCGGACTCGGGGCCCACAGCGCATCTCACCACCGGAGACCAGTCATGCAAGCCGAGGGGTATGCCATCATTTTTCTATGTTGTGTATTCGTTGTCCAGTGTACAGTTTAAATTCAAGTGTTGCAAGATAAATAAACCCCCCAATGAGTGCTCTCCGAAACCATCGTGTTGACTTCTCGCTTGCCTCTGCGGAGTTGCTCCCACACCTCTTCGTCTCCCTCCTGGTCTTCCGATGCGTCTAGCTGTGAACAACCCCGAAGTTTCGCTACAGCAGTTTCCTATGACACCTTTTGTGGTATGTCTCTAATATAGAAAATCTACACCTGTGCGGGCCCAAGGGCCTGCAGTGCGTAATAAATCAGAATAAAAACGTAATAACGATGAATAGTTAGATCAAGGAAGAAATTATGAATTGAGCAGACGAAACAAACAACTATATAGGACAAAAAAAAGTGTTTTCGTCATGCTATTGCACACAATAAAAAGAGGAGCTAGGTGTTGGGATCTTCTCCTTGGATCGATAAAAAAATAATTTCGTAAGTTGCATCAATCCGTCCGACACGTTGAAGGTTCCTTGGAACTCCAACAACGTCAGCACGAAACCACCACTGCTTTCAATTCACGTCACTAGTCCGGACTTGCGTGTAGTGTGCTTCGTTCGTTTCATGATGCGCGGATATCTGAGCGTGCACGTCGCAGGCAATACCAGGTGCCCAAACCAAGGTCTGGCAGCTACAAAATGAGTGCGTACATAAAGCAAAACACGCGGTTTATGCGGGCAGCGATAAACGTCCTCCCGTCTGTGGACGCGGGAGCACGCCACTTTCACCGACGTGTGAGGCATATCCGCCGAGAGCAAGCCGTCATTCGAGCTCACCGAGGAGTGGCGACGCCGCGGTAGTAGTGAGGCGACGGACTCTCCATAAATCAACGAAACGACCCGAAAAATAGTAGCACGCGGGCGGCGTGGCTAAACGTCGGGCACTCAACGCGCTATCTCTGCTATAAGTTTGAAGCGTTTTCTTCTGCTGGCTTTAAAGCTGTACGACGAGGACAGACAGATACCAAAATACCACTGGGAAAATCGAGTGAAGACATTTGATGAGCTCATTTTGGGTATCGCTATCGCACTGTTTCGATTGCTGTTGTGCGGGGCTGTTGCAGTACGTGAGCCACAGGTTTACACGTGTCCTGGATTCAGTACGAACCCTGCTATTCTTGTATCAGAAATTGGGACTTCGAAAGTAGAGCTTATTGATGACTGGAAGAAGAGCGAGGAGATAGCGGGGCTGCATGATCAAATGGCATGTTGCTGTAGCTAAAAAGCAAGAGTCGACATTAACGACAAATATACGGCGTTTTTATTTGACTGCCTACTTGCCTTTCGCCATTTACCTGATAAGGATTCCATTGAGAATACTGCAGTTGAAGTTGTGCAAGTGAGCTTTTAGGGCGCGGATAATGTCCCTGATGACACTAACGACATCCTGTCCGCAAATATCTTGGACGTACCCTTAGTTTCATCGCTCTTGTGAACAAGCGTTGTTCGTATCATCCCGTTGAGAGCATGCCGCTTTAGTCAGGTAATACCGGCCGAAACATTGGTGGACATCGCCCAGTACATATTGCTGCCAGCCTCTTGCGACTGCTAAATACACGTGTGTGCACAAATATTGCCACATTCCTATGAATTTCTGTGTGTTTAGGTGCTAAGGTAAGTCCCTGTCTGTAGCTTACCCGAGTAAGGCGCTATTCATTGTAATAGGCGAGAAAACAATCTAGTACTGTTTAGAAAAGTCGCAATACTTCATTTCGTGGGAACGCGCGGGCCGCGTGTTTGGGAGCACTCCTCTAGTGTTTGTATAGCATAATATGGCATAAGGTACCCCTTCAGAAGTACTACAGGAGTTATGGTACCCTGCCTTTATAACATAACTTATGTATTACATGCGAATCATTTCTTTGCGTACTGTAAGCTCTTTAGCGTTTCTATCTATCTATCTATCTATCTATCTATCTATCTATCTATCTATCTATCTATCTATCTATCTATCTATCTATCTATCTATCTATCTATCTATCTAGCCGCCTACGTCTGGGTGCTCTCGTGATCGCCTCCTTAACTTAGGGTTGACCAAAATTTGTATGGGAGGGTAAGAGGTATTGACGAATATGTCTGGCTGGTCATGACATAAATAACGTGAAAATCCTCTCGCATACATAGTCAAACGCTTTCCTTCTGACATGTATGGCACATACCCGTATACCACGGGCCGCAGTATGCGGGTATGCGCCGCATGTGTTGGACAATTTATGTCTATCCAGGAATGGCGAGGACAGACATTAGTAATTTAAATGCGAGAGCGTTAAGAAAAACTGACGTCGGCAGCGTTGACCCGACGAATGCAAATAATAAATATCAGAGTCCCTGCAGGAATAGAACCCAAGAAATCTGCGTGGCAATCAAGTGTTCTACCACAAAGCCACGCCAGGTCTCGGAACTGCTTTGCAAAAAGACCCGATGCAGACGTAATGTTGGTGAAACGTGAATCGTGGTTCCACTGCTGGCTATCTAATTTTATAAACATTACATATGTACTCCTATGAGGCAGGCTTCATGTGGGGTTAACTTCAATTGTTTATTTAGGTACCATCCACTGTTTAAAACGTGTTTTCGGGCTAGTTGGGTAAGTCATTACTGTTTATGGCGGCGCACACCAGGTAAACAACGATCACGCACACAGAAGGACGACACAAGCTGTAGTTGGTCCACGAAGCACTACCCAGGGCTACCATCCTCGCAAAAACAAGCGCTACATATCAGCTTATCTTCCGGCGTTGGTAATACCCTGTTTCTGTTGGCATCGTTACGCAACTGTAAAAAACTGGTTATATGAAACATATGCGGCTATTCAACATATGTCTGTGCGTATAACATTTGTACATATCTTTAACGT
>JALIZH010019995.1:0-25988 GCA_030522465.1 Rhipicephalus appendiculatus
ACCGGCACTCCAGCTCTTGAGGTCAGTCTTGAGTACGCGCGCATTGGTTCAGGCTTGTGTGCATCCGCCCTTTTGGCAGAAGGCCGGGGACTTCTAGAGTTGTACCCGACTATAAGAGACTTCTAGTCGTATCTAGCTCGGCACAGATCACTGAGTGCCGGAAATAACACATTAAATTTTTATTGTGGTAAGTGGATAGCGAAAAGTCACCGACGGTACCCTTTAAGCATTCTAGATTTAAATTTAAAGCGTGATCTCGTTGCATGTATATTACTGTTTCTACAATGAACGCCCTTCCCGAAGTGCCTGGCGGATAGAGTACGGGCGTTTCCATCTCATTGCGGTATCAGAATGAAGACGCAATATACCCTTAAAACGATACACATTCATATTCGTGATTGGCTCTTCGAATATGAAAATTGCCTCCGCAACCTTTTGTAGCAGTGTTCGTTACAATACGGTTGTAGACGTAAGACATCTTCGATTGATCTATATACGGCAGAGAATCTGGGGCCGAAGTCACAAAGCGCCCTATTCGTAAATACATTTTGCCATTGGTCAAAAACTTTCACTTATGATATGTCCAGCATCAGGATTGTCTGCAATTTTCTCTTACGGAAGGGTTATAGTGTCAGATGTTTTTTGTGAATACACGCCTGCAGGCGCAAGGAACTGCCTACATTTCTTTGCATGATTTTAACTTCTCCATTTTTTTCTTTCACTGCGCACTTTCTAAACACATATCTGGACCCTCGACTTCTCTTATTTTTTTTCATAATGAGTGATGATTAACGAAAGTCGCTAGATGGTTCCACGGTGTACTGTTGTCGATAGCTGCAGCTCTCAACTCGGCAGTGGCATCGCATTTCCACACAGAAGCCTCGTCTTCTCGCGATATGTTCATTTCGTAAGTGTCACTGTGCCGTCTCTTGCCTCTTATTTTTTTCCTCGAGTATAAGCTGTGCAACCTATACCGCTTCACTAATCGTGGTTTCTCCGATGGTATAGAATACGTAGGGCGGCAGCATCACTGTAAGGCAGCTGCTCAGATGTCCGAGCGGTGATTTTCCTAATTGCGGCCGTCGACCCTGCCTCAGCTCTGTGCACCAAAAGTGTGCTCTGTTCTCAGCACGCATCGCTATAGAATGACGGGCACTTCATAATGCTCGCGCAGCGGCCTGACGCTCATCATTAAAGCAGCACCGAGTGAATAAACGGCGCAAGCATATACTCACACGCGCTGTGCAAGCGTTAGAAGTCTCACGGCATTATTGGTGTTGCGAAAGTCTTAGGATTGCGTTACGTATTTTTCGATTGCGACAGTTTTTTCAGGTGCTAATAAGTTCGACGTGAGTACCCGGTAACGTCGAGCTATTTTTAGACATGCTTTGCAAAGGCGTTATTAAAATTCAACTTGCATGGCTTGAATACAGAGGCCGACAACCCAGTGCAAACACTCCAAAACATTTCGAAGCTTCAGGATTTCTATTTAAGGTGCCTACCGCTTCCTGTCAAATCCTGGTGGCTTTGGCGAGTTCTTATACAATCAATAAGGTTTATTGCAAGCTCGAAAACCTTCGGCTGGATCCACACTTTCCGTAATTACTAAGCTTCTATTTCCCAACGGAGGTCATTTATTATGTGTGTTAACTATCGCTATGTGCTGTGACCATTCATAAGTGTTGTCATGTTCACACTGAGGGTTCTATATGTCTTAACAAAGCTATATACGTACGCCTGCACTGTTTACCTGCAAGGATATGGTAGAACGCTCAAAATTAAAAGCGTTAGGCATGGACCAACTCTTTCACCCATTTAAATGCTCCAGATGCGCGCCCGCAGCTAGAAGCACAAACTATCAGTGCAATTCATATTACAGGTACTGTCACCACTGCAATCAGCTACAACGCAGGGGTATTTACGTTGTTGCTGATATTGAAATAACTGTAATCCATAATAGTTCCACAAGTATTGCTTTGCATTATAGTCTTTTCAAATTTTCGAGGAGAGGGAGCTACGAAATAATTTTTTCATACTCACATTTCTGCTGGCCCCTTTCTGTAGACGCATCGAGATCCTTAGGTGGTATCCTAAAGAAAATACAAAAAAAATACGGAAAGATAAATGCAGCTCGTCTAGAGTTCATTGGCTTCTTCAAGTAACGAAACTGAAACGCCAGGACCTCTAGCTTCCGTTCAGCTTATTCAGCGCCAAGCAGTAATTGGTTCCCAGGGTTCATTTTAAAGCAAAACAGGCACGTGCATCCACACCACTAAGGTTGTTCAACACAATCGCAGAGTCAGAAAACTCAATATCAGAAAGTGGTCACGGAATGAACTGCATTGAGGTGCGCGCCCACTTTACAGACCACCTGGCAAGAACTGTAACTCCTCCGGAAATGTCCCCATACACCGAGAGTCAAATACTCACAACCAGTATTCGAACGGGAAATCTTGCTGACGCAAAAATAAATAAGGCGATGGTGTTATCGAACTGCCTGAATGATTTATTCTGTCCCTTGATGCAAGGTATGTAGCTCGCTTTTCCTACTCTGAGACATGGACCTGCTCTCTATCACTGAAAATTCAAGAACCGCGACGGAGAACCAAGGACCCTTGTGTGATACCTTGTGACCCTCACTACGAGCATTTTTTTTATTTATACGATGTAAATAGATGTGTTGGTACACAAATAAAGCCCACGCCGCTCCATAGTTCTTGAATGGGTCGAACATGCAACATGCAGGCTTTAAAATTACATCTCAAGCAACGTTCTCACATTAACACTACAGTATAAAACATGCGTGGCCCGTACAATACTCTAATAATAACAACAGAACACTGCAGTGAGGAGTCTCACGAGCGCCCATAATAATGCCACTAATAAGGTCCCTGGTCAACGGGTGACGCACACACGTCGATCTATTATCGCGTATAGACATAGCATAACAGCCAACATAACATATTAAACAATGGCATGCATAAACAGAGCAAGGTTAAGATAACAGGAACGTTAGATGCATTTATAACGGCCAACACCTACACTGTTCTTAAGAAGTTGCAGTGCTTTTCAAGCGCATTTCTCTAAGGCTCGCGTTGGCCACGCGCCCAAAGTTCTCATGAAACGTAATAGTATATGGTGGGAAGTCAGTAGAGTTGATTTAAGAAGAAGTAGTCATGGCTTCACGCGCGAGTAGCCGGGTGGCGCGGCCAAATCCGCGTCGGTAACGGATGACACTAAAGTTGTTCTATATAATTTAAGTCGACGTCTAGGTGTGTCCTGGGCTCGGCCAGTACTTGGGAAAGAGACAATGAACACTTTTTTTATACATTCTATATATCTGCATAAGGTGCACACGCTGAGTCAATGACTAGACGCATCACAAATAATAAAGAACGACATGCTTCCTTCACCTTATGCCCACCTATGGTAACTCTGAAACAAGTTTTTTTTTTCTTTTTTTTTTTGTAGGAGGCACATCTACTTACTAGGCTAATTTAAGAGCTGGTATTTTTCAGCTTTATTGCAAACTAGAGCAAAATGACACCTTCAGTGTTACATTTTAAATAAATTTCCTTCTCTGGGTTGTTTTTCAACGACGAAAAGAAAACAAACAGAGTCGCAAACTCGATATGTCCCCATCATAGAGATCTGTGCTTGTTCGTCCTTCAGTCTTCCCCCCCCCCCCCCCCCCCCGCCCCCACTAGCAAAAAGTAATGTATCTGCAAAACAGAAGAGAAGGGGAAAAGTATTATCCTTGCTTGAGAAAGACGCATTGAGAACTTTCCGCATGTTGACAGTGTTGAGCGCTACACATCCATCAGCGGTGTTTCCACATGCAAGCTAGAGCCGTCTTGAGACAAATCGTTCGGCTTTTCGATGGTTTTGCATCGCGAGATAGCGAAGTAGGGTCCGAAACTTTTTATGCAAAATAAAAACTGCTGTGGCGCACCAGCGGTGGCGCAACTGAAGTACAGCTGACAGCCCCAGAACAAACTCGCTAGTACGACAAATACTGGCATGTGGTAACACATGATGGTGGCACACTCGTTTGACTCGCACGGCCTACTCCAACAGCTGTGCCGCTGTTGAGACACTCAGCTTTAGGAGGCACTGCTGGAGACACTCCAATGCGTCTTTACAAAGTACAGGGGCAATGAACGTGCGACATCCGCACGCAAGGACGACCCTGCTTGACTTTCATCGCGGCTCTCACTCATAGAACCACTGGAGAGTTTAGCAACCGCTCAGAGGCAGCATCCTGGGTGCATAGGCTGGAAAACCTCGTTCTTTTCGCTCTCTCTCTTCCACCGTCTTGCTTTCATCTATCTCTCCTTCGCGACTTCTGGAAATCGTGTACACATAACTCACTTCTAGGCCTCACATCTGCCGAGGGATTGAGTGTAAAATAAAATTAGGGCCATGTTTGTCGCCTTTTGTTTGGTTCGCCTATAGGTTCTTACCTTTTTTCAGCACAGACAAACTTTTCTTTCACGTTCCGCTAGGAAAGAGGAAAAGTGACACACTGAGAGTCCGACAACGAAAGGAGGACTCAAAGACATTTTATAAAAAAACCCTATAGTCCGACAGTGCGTAAGCATTAACTGAACAAACGTATAGCCATACCAGCTGACACTAATCTTTATTCAGTCAACACAAGCAAAGATTAGCAATTAATTAGCTAACACGTATTGTCACTTGCTGACATTAACCAGCAGGTAGCCAACATTAGCTGACATTATCCAGCACTGACCACTGCTGGATAGTACGTGTGTACTAAACGTGTTGGTTCAGGATCAAGTATGGCGCCCATAATCATTGCCAAGTTTACACAGGCTTTTTTTAATGTGTGTCTGAATGAGAAACGACTGTACTCTCTGCTTCCTCTTCCTGCCTCTTCCTGAATCTTACATTTCAAGGGCACGGGAAGTACTGCCGAGAGTATTAAAACTGTCATGACCTCCAATTCTGCCGTGTCATCGCAAACAACGTAAAGCTAACACGTGTTCACGGTGTCACCAGCAGAATATCGTGTCAAAAATACCATGCAAGATGCCTTGGCGGAATCAGAAATGTTTTAGCTCCTTCGGAATCACTAAGAGGTGGATATACTAAGCCACCTGCATGTTAAATGCAGGTGGCTCAGTGGCTCCTATGCCGATGAACCAATCAGTAAAGGAAATCAAGTCCTTCGTGCTCTCCATAAATGGTCTCAGGTTAATGGTCTGGTAGTTAACTCTAGCAAAACCGAGGCTGCTTTTTTTCGGCCACTTAACCTGGATATCACTGTAAGTAAATGAACTGAAGCTAGAACATAGTTGTTGAAATTGTGGACAGGTTTAAATCACTCGGCGTAGTTTTCGACTGCCTCGTGAGATGGTCTAACCATGTAACGCATATTGAAAACAAGCTTACTAGGTCCCGTGGGCTTCTTCTCTGGACTTCGCAATGAATTTTCGCCGAAACACAAGCCTTCAATTTACCATGCTAGTTTCAATCGCACATTTACTAATGTAAAAAAAAAAAAAAAAAAGGTCTATCGTAGAAGATCCTCGGATCGTGGCCTTATGCGTCGCAGGCCAACAAAGCGACACGAGCATTGCTATGTTTTTTTTTTAAATTGACCGGTTTAAGCGACCGCTTGTAGCCGTGCAACGGACAGACGCACATGTACACTGATGTTGCTTTCTTCCTTCTTCTTTCTCTCTTTTCTTTGATCCCTTCACCCCAGTGCAGGGTAGCAAATCGGACGCGCGTCTGGTTTACCTCCCTGCCTTTCATTCCTTCCCTTCCTCCTCCTCCTCCTACTAATGTAACCTTGTTTGAAGCACAAGATCTCAAACAAATTTAAACACCATACTCGGCCTCCAGAAGAAGGCAATTAGATTAATCACTGGTGTTTCTTACACTGCAAATGCTGCAAATTATTTTGAGCCGTATAAGATTGTACGTGTGCATGCTATGTTTTAGTATCGCTTGCTCTACTGCCTTAGATTCTCACAGCAATGCTCATCCGGTCTCCTGAAGACTCTTGCTGAACTTAAACCTCATGTAAAATGCTTCTACACCAGGAGCGAACAAATATGGAACGTTCTCCGAACCAGGAGACTATACGGTAACCAATGCCTTCGTTTCACTTTACCATATGCACTAAATCACCATAGCATGAAAAGTCCAAATATTTTTACGGCCTGTGAAGAACTTTAGGTTATATCCCATTAACGCACCGTAGTCTGCCTTTTGTTTGACTGTATGAACATTGCCCTGAGAGCTTCTCATTAGTTTATGACCTCGAATACCTGTATGACGTTGAAGGCCATTCATTGATTTCTAGTCCCCTTTCTAACTTTTGATTTGCTTGCTTCACGGTCCACCTCAGTGGAACAGTGGCTATGGTGCTCGGCTGCTGACCCGAAGGTCGCGGGTTCGATCCCGACCGCGGCGGTCGCATTTCGATGGAGGCGAAATGGTAGAGGCCCGTGTACTGTGCGATGTCAGTGCACGTTAAAGAACACCAAATGGTCAAAATTTTCGGAGCCCTCCGCTACGGCGTCTCTCATAATCATAGCGTGGTTTTGGGACGTATAATCTCAGATATTTCTTTCTTCACTAGAGCAAATGTTCACTCTTGTGTACTTTGTAACTTCGCAGTGCATGTATATTTTCGCGTGTGAATGTGCACATGTTTCTACTGCTCTTTTCGTTTGTCTTTTTGTTCTAGTGGGCCTCGTGCGCTTCTCACGCCACCGTTGTAGCTCTTTGCTCGACGCCCATTTCCTGTATTTCACTGGAATAAACATTCATTCATTCATTCATTCATTCATTCATTCATTCCTTTCAAAACAAGTAGCCTACATATTAAATAACGTGGAACCGATGAAGGAAACGCTGATCCCACTTGCTGAGATGTTATGACAGACCTTAAATTCAATTAATTACCTATGCCTGTAACTATTTTTTATGACAGAGGTAGTATTACCAAACGCTGAGACACATGTTGCTTTTATTTTATAACATGACACATGTATGTACGTTATCTCTGGCCGTATCCTTCCATCCAATCGTGCGCTTCCATTCGATGGTTCATTAACCATGTGACTGTTGCATTCTACGTAACTGTACTGCAGTATGGTGACATTAACGCGAAAGCAATCACTATACCGCATGAACGAAAGAGATTCATATATTACCTGCGTGGCGGCCACAAGAGCTTCGATTTGAACGAACAGAACATAGAGTTTTGTGATTGGTGTTTGTTCATCGCAATCATCCCGTTATGGCTATAATTACTGAGCCAAATTGTCCACTTTGCAATATTCCCAAAAATCAGCGGGCTAAAATAAAAATCTCTTCGAGCTCATATATCAAAGCTATAACTACAGGCCTGTCAGAGAAACAGTGAAGGGAGCAGTTACATTTTTTTCAGTCGCTAAACTAACCGTTCTTGCATATCTCTCCTCTTTTGTAAAGCAATAAAGCGCAGTAGAGCAGCTAAAACAACCGAATCATAAGAACGCGTGTAGACAAACGATTATATTTCAAAGTTAAAAGCAGGGTTTGCAAGGGCGATTCCTAACTAGCTCAACAATCGGAGAGTGCCAGATTCAAATTTCTCTTCATTCAAAGAATGTCTCTCGCACGCCAAAATGCTGCACTGACAACGGGAACGGTTCATATTCTATTTCACCGGTCCGAAGACATATACTACCTCTCGCTTTTACGCGCGAGACATTCATTCTTCCAAGTTTGCGTAAGAAACTGCGAGCAGTGAAAGTACCGAGTCATTACACGCATGAACAAGCAACACCGCTATTGCAGCGCTGATTGCATTTAGAATATTTCGTAATAAAAAAGAAAGAAACTAATTGCCCGCTTACACCTGCAACTGGTTTAGGCGTTTCTAGTCCGATATTAAAAAGGATGCGCCATTTGTTACGAAATGACCATATAACACAAGTAAGCTGCTTCGTAGGAAACTTGTAAATACGAAATTAATGGCGAAAGAAACAATGCCATTTTGCCTGTTCGCAGTTGCGCTTTCCGAGCTGATGAATGTTTCTCGGCAAAAAAAGCTCTGCTGCACGTATATTGTTGACTGTTTCTCGCTCGTTCGCGCACATAAACAAATACGAGTGCGTACGAGGCTGCGTGCGGGGACAAAAGGTTGGGCAAAACGCGGAACAAAGCGCGCCGCTCGCGCGCGCGCCCGTTTTCAGAAGCACTTCCCGGGCACCGCATTTTCCATTCATTCGCTTCCGAACAAAATGAGAAGGAAGTGAGCTCGTGTTATTGTCTTTGTTTCTTCTTTCTTATTGTTCCATCTTTTTTAAATGGGTAATTCGCGGAAATGAAACAAAAATAATACCAGACGGACTGGAAACTACGCAGGAGATTCAGAATTCGAGCAGAGCAGAAATTTTCGGAAGTTTTTACTGTCGCATAGTTGCGCTCATAAAAGCACCCGGGACCACATAACGTGGGGTTGGAGCCTTTTCTACATTCGGAGGTATACAACGTGCGCTGAAACAAATGCCAGGAAGATGCCAGGGAAGAAGCCACCAGAAAAGTATTCTTTAAAATAGAAACGTGAAACTGCCGTGCACTTGCAACTTCCGAGACTACGTGTTTTCCATTCTCTCTCTCTCTCTTTTTTTTTTTTTTTGCTCTCCGAGACAACACACGCTTGCTTGGGTATATACCTTTATTTTTGTGTGAGTGCCTCAGTTATCTGCCATTGCTGTTAGCAACGTCAGTGGCACGGCCGTCATGATTGAAAGAGCGCCCGAGAAGGGCCGTGTAATTTGAAGCAACACGGCCTCTGTCCACGACCTTCTTTGATATTTATTGCATGCTGCGGCGAATTGTGAGTTCCCATTGCCTTTTACAAGTGAGCGTATTGTTTCTCAGACCCAGACGGTTTCATCAGCGTAAACAAGGACCGCAACAGGAACCGGCAATAACCTCAAGCGGTACGCGAAAGCTGCCTTGACTTTGTACTTTTTTTTTTAATTTCGGGCGCCAGTTCCGCAGTCTATATAAGTGTATAAGCAACGTATCAGAGATCCTAAAGACGCCAGCTCCGAGCAATTTTCCCCGCTCCGAACCACATAAAGTGCAACTTCATCATTCAAGCATTCATCACGAAAGAAAGTAACGTGGGCGGAGGACGGACGAATTTTGCATTTCTCAGCCATATAAAGCTTCAGTGTATTAAAGAAACTTTAAGGAACCCAGCATTATTCCGGGTAATCTTAAGAAGCACCTGCAATGAAAATCATGCCGACCAGCTGCCATCCCTCCACCATTTGAGAAAGCATTCTTCTATGACTAAACTAATAATAATTATTGAATTTTATGCCCCAAAACGACCATATGGCTAAAAGAGGGCTCCGCAAATTATGACTGTGTGGTGTTTTTTTTTTTTTTTTTTTTTTTTTTTTTTTTTTTTTTTTTTTTTTTTAACATGCATCAAAATCTAAGTACAGGGACCTCGATCATTTCGCCTCCATCTGAAATGTGGCTGAGACACGGACAGGAAATTTGCTCGAGGAGACAGAAAACAGAGGGTTAGCGGTAAAACACACAACGAAAGACGTGCATGGCACCAACAGGCAAAATTCGAAGAAAGATTAGATTCAATAAGACAACAAGAAGAAAACATGCACGCCAGAAATATAACATGGGGTTAAGCCATAGGGTGTATCAGCAATCGTGAGATATAAGTCTAATGTTCTACGAGGGCAATGAACACGATAAGATACACTTTGCCTGAAAGGCACCTCGCCCTTCGCGTGCCTGGCGCGCAACTAGCTTGCTATTCATTTTTGCTATGTTGCCAATTAGCATTTATTATTTGGAATAAAAAGCATTATCGTGCATTGCCCTGACCCTGTAAAGTTTCGGTAAATATATACTTAGTAGTGAAGCATCAAACAACGCTATTATTATTATTATTATTATTATTATTATTATTATTATTATTATTATTATTATTATTATTATTATTATTATTATTATTATTATTATTATTATTACGCAACATCAGCTTTGCTTAGTTGAATTTGCATGCTAGAATTGGAGTAATGGCATTCCAAAATTTGAAAAGTGCTTCAAGCTCTTCATTTCTGCTTCTTGTCTAGGTATATAACTCGCCTCGAATATAACTCGTCAGCATAGGTTGGCAAACTCACTCATGAGTCGACTCACTCAGACTCACTCAGGCTCAGATCGAGCCTTGAGTCTGAGTCTGAGTGAGTCCGGGAGAGTAATATTTTGGTGAGTTTGAGTCCGAGTGAGTCCGGTTGAGAAAAATTTTAGTGAGTCTGAGTCCGAGTGAGTCCGGTTGAGGAAAATTTTGGTTAGTCTGAGTCCGAGTGAGCCCTAAGCTCAAAATGTATTTCATGAGTGAGCCTGAGTGAGCTCTACACTTTTTTGCCGATCTACGGTTCTACTTACACAACTTAGCTTTACTATCAATCTTACGTAGCTTCACGTTTATACTCATGCCAACTCACGTATACTTCAAAGCACCACGTTCATACGCCAGCTGAATATTTATTGATCAGAGGCGTGAGTTACGGAGTAGAGGGGAGGTGCCCTGACTTCCCCACCCCGCCTCCGAAAACGCTTTCCCGGGAATTTTTGATAAAAATATTTCATGTTAGTTATCTCTTTAAAAAAAAGTCCTTACTGGATTGCAACCACTGATAAGGTAAGAGATGAAAAGGTGCCAAGTACAGCACCAGCCAGACCAAACGCAGCCGTGTCTAAGGACAGTGACGCTTCTACCAGCAATGCAGCTGACGATTGGCCCGAACTCCCAAAGCTACATGCACATGATGAGCGACATCAGACTTCGACAGTGAGGGAAACTTCATCGGTACCTCATAAACTCATGGACGAAGACAGCCAAGTTATCGGCATGGTCAGCACCCTAGTGAGTGCTATCGCGTGCTGCTGAGCAAGATGCAGACACCGATAGCTCGCAGCGTGTTGCAACTGCTGGACACCATCACTCCAGTTCTCGCAAGCCTTCAGAAGTCTGTTGCTTGCGAACACTAGTAGCACCACTATGGCTTCACCATCGACAAGATCTTCGGTGCATGCGACCGCGCACTTAAGTTGCGTAAGGCATCGAATGCGCTGCTCGAATTAAGCCACGGGACTGACTCACCGTCTGTGATGTTAAACGCAGAACTGCCGTTACGTCGACGGCAGCAGTGACTTTTCTCTCCTCCTCTCTCTAACTTTTATTCCCTTTCCCCAGTGCAGGGTAGCCTACCGGGCTCAGCCATGGTTAACCTCCTTGCCTTTCTTTCATCCTTCTTCTCTCTCTCACGCAAGATATTGGTGTTAAAGAGCATTTACACCAAGTTCGAAGAAGCCAATTGTACGCTAATGGACTCATGAGTCGGCTCACTCAGACTCACTCAGACTCAGATGGAGAGATGAGTCTGAGTCCGAGTGAGTTCGGCTGGGAAAAATTTTAGTGAATCTGAGTCCGAGTGAGTCCGGTTGAGGAAAAGTTTGGTGAATCTGAGTCCGAGTGAGTCCCAAGGGCAAAACATATTTCTTGAGTGAGTCTGAGTGAGCTCCACATGTTTTGCCGACCTATGCTCGTCAGTGATATGAACTTGACGACAACGTGCTCATCTTCGTCCGTAAAGTCATCGAGAGCAGGCGAGAAAGCTAACGCACTGCACAGCGGAGAAGCGACCACGTTGATCCATTGCTGTTAGATCAGCAGAGCTAGCATGATTCAGCAGCTTCGCACTAAAACCGATCTAGGAGAAACAAAGCCACTTTCTAAGTACCTATAGTTGGTGAGAGCGTGTCTTATAAGCAGAGGGATTATTGCTAACATCAAAGGACGGAGCAATGCCTGTCGTGAACCTACCCTTCCACGAGCATTTTTATGGCTTCACCTAACGCGTTTCAAACGGCGATGGTTGGGCTGAACTCGAATAACGAGACTTGCCGAAGCGAGATGTGCCGAAGTCTTCCCTAACCACACCATGATCGGCCTAATTATACTACAACTGCAAGGCACCCACCTGCTCTAGACGTCTCGCAACTTTCTTGCGTATACTGTCCAGCCGTGGCGCGTTTGCCCCTCGTGATCTCGCCTGCTGCGGTGAACTACAGAGGCGGTTTTTGAGGTAGGAATAAATAATTCTCGCCTCGAGCAGGAGCCGAGTCACCATTCTGATCCCCCCCCCCCCTAAAAAAAAAAAAAGAAACAAAGAATGCTTCAGCATCTATATTTGTCAGTAGAGGTGTTAAGAAAAGAATTACACGAGTGGCTGTAAACTCGAGACAACGGCCGTACAGAATGTTGAGAAGTCTTCCTCAAACTCAAAGCCTCAACGTATCACGACGAAATTTAAGTCTCAAAGTTTTTAAAGCTCCAATGTTGCAATGCTCTCGCGTCTTCCCGCTTAATGCTTTAATGCTCGGAAGCGTGAGGGCTTCATAGGTTTCGAAGTTTTACGCCATAAAAATTTCAAAGATGAAAAGCCTCGCGCTTCAATTATGCGCCGCTTTGATGTGGAGGCCCTGCAAAAGCGTATCTCTCGTGATTGTGATTTTTTCTTCGTTTTTTCTTTACATCGGGCTCGTGATAAATAAAAGAGTGCTTAGCCAACGAGATCAGATCTTTAGAAAGTGAAACGGTTACGCCACGATGTATCTTCGCTAGGTTAACCTGAAACATTTGTCAAGCTCGTCATCTTTGCACCATTAGCCACGACCTCAAGCGTGACGCTGTCTCATAGATGTCTCCTCAGTGAAGACTTGACGTTTTAAGGCGAAAGCCTTTAATGTCTCATGCTCACGTCCGTCCGGTGTCCGTCCGGCGTCCGGTGTCCGTCCGTCCACACCCCCCACTGCGCATGCGCCAAACCATTAAAAAAAATAAAAATAAAAAACCTCCTCTCTCTCCTCTAGGCATCCCTCCCCGCGGAGGCCACACCCTCACTGCGCATGCGCGTCCCCTCCTTCTCTCCCCCTCCTACGCTCCCCCCTTTCTCCTCTCCTACGCTCTCCCTCTCTCCTCTAGGCATCGCTGCCCGCGGCGTCCACACCCCCCACTGCGCATGCGCGTCATCCCCTCTCCTACGCTGCCCCCCTCTCTGGCCTCGCGGCGCCGACGCAGGCAGCGTCTGCTAGCGAGTTTCTTGGTTGAAAAAACCGACTGCTCGCGCTGCACAACCGTTCACTGGCCACCCCGTATATATGGCAATGGATCTTGACCTGCAAGGTGGTGCCGGTGGGAGATTTCTCCTGTGCGTTGCCGAACGATAAAAAATTCGCAGCGTGCGCGTTAACTAAAAGCGGACTGCGGGTCTCTGTGTCCAGTCCGAGTCTTCTGTCTCTCATTGCCCATTAGCAGCGATTGGGATGTTCTAGTAGGAAACACCGGTTAATCACTGCGTGCTTTGCGCCCCCCAGGTTTCTCTCCTGTGCAACGCTGCGATGAGCGCCAGCGTCAACGCCACCGCCAGTGTAAGCGTTAACGCCCGCTGCTTCGCATCTACACATCGTTCCCTTTAGCGAGAGATGGTGTAATCTTTAAGACGAAAGCCTTTAATGTCTCATGCTCACGTCCGTCCGGTGTCCGTCCGACCGTCTGTCCGTCCGTCTGTCTGTCTGTTCATCCGTCCGTCCATCTATCCGTCTGTCCATCCGTCCGTCCGTCCGTCCGTCCGTCCGTCCATCCGAGCTCTGGCACGTAGCCAGGTGGCCGCCGGGATGCGCAGACGGAACGCCGGTCGCGTCGGACTCTATAGCGCTCGCGCTTTGCTTGCGTAGCGTCGCTGTGCCCAGAGTTTGCAATCATTCTGACGGACGCCGTCTCAATGGACCCAGGCGTTCACGGAATACACTTTCCAATTTACAAAGGGTCCGTCAATTTAAGAGCTGGAACGCGGATGGCGTTTGCACGATGCGCAAAGCGCGAGAAAATACTAACGCATGCGGCCGGAGGAAGATGAGTCTCGCGTCTCGCTGCGATTCGCGGTAAAAAATTAAAGAAGAATACACGCACCCATTCGGTTTGTGTCTTATCCCACTGAGAGTGTAAAAGAAAAAAGACATGGCATAATCAGTGGAATGGCCACTCGCTTTCGCCGAACACACTTTGGAATGTACAAAGTGTCCTTCAATTTTTTTTTTCTTTGATCTCCTAGATTGTGTTTCTCTTCAATGTCTGGGACATTGCTAGCAGTTCTCTTTTAATTTCCCAATCATCCGAGCTACGTTCGGGCCACGTAGATGTTGCTATAAATGACGCATGCCGAATGTATACGCTAGCCAGTCCATTAACAGCGGCTAATAAAGCTCGGAGCCAATGCACAGTGACTCTCTAAATTGAAGTTTCGCGTTTGCGGAAGATATGATTCCTGCTGAAGTCACAAAGCAAACAAGCGCTGCTTTTTCGTTTCATGATTGGCAGATATTTCAGCGCTATATTAGTTTTGAAACACTCAAGGCCAGTGTGTTCTCATTCATTCGTTCATTCTAGATTAATTTCAATAGATAGCAATATCACTGGGGAAAGAGCGGTGTGCTTCAGGGAATTTCATTATGATCAGTAATTAAATGACTTAAGTACGGCTGCTCGCAGTCAGTCCGGGTATGCTGCTCCACAGCGCTCTTCTAGCACAGTTATCAAAAGCCAGAAATGGCACCAAATTGCTTCGAAAAGTGATTGTTTGCCCAACGTTCATCTATTATTTGCTCAGGTAGGTTATGTTGATTTGTCATACGACTACCTAATTTTGAGCGCGCTGTTCAAACAAATGAAGTCTGCAATATCGCACGCTTCTGAAGTATAGCGAACGTGACATTAAATAAACATTACTTGTAAAACAAACGAAGTAACTCGACTGGAGTTACCCAGAAAATGTTATGCATGCTTTTAAGAGCTCAGTAACTCGTTCTTAATGTAATCCCAGAGAGTTCTCTCTTTTGTGTATACGTATTCAAGTGTCTGAGCTCATTGCTTCCTTCTTTATTTGTCTAATTACCATCTTTTTTTCTAAAAAATGCCCAAATTTAAAAAGTGCGAAGGAGAGCCAGCTGTATGCTATGCATACAAAGCTAGCAATCAGTACATGTGTCTGACTAACCTGACTCCTTACCTTGCTTCTATTTCTTTTACTTATGCACCTTAACTGCGATGCTGTTGTAGCTGGCAGTTGTTTGTCTGGTGTTGCAATCAACTATCATCATCATGCCGGCGCACTTTCTTTGTCGTCTTTTTCATCTCACCTATCACGTGGGGCCGGCGCGCGCTCTCCCGCTGCGGCGATTTCTCGTGCGTGGGAAGCAATAACTTAGATGGCCGAGAGAACGTGTACAGAGAGAGAGACGGAAATAGATGGATAGAAAGAGAGACACACAAAGAAAGAGAAAGACAGACATAGAAAGGAAGAAAGGAAAGAGGTGAAAGATAGGGGAACAGAGAAAGAAAGAAAAAGAGAGTAAATAGATAGAAGGAAAGAGGTAACGACAACTAGAGAGAGAGAGAGAGAAACAAGGAAAAGAAAAAGGAGGGGAATGTTATGTAAACTGACGTAACGTCAGTCACGTGACATGTTCCCGCCATACACCACTAGTAACCTGACATGTTCCCGCTGAATTCACGTAACACTAGTCACGTGACATGTCCCCGCCAAGATCACGTAACGCTAGCCACGTGGCGTAAAACCACGTACCGCTAATTACGTGACATGTCCCCGACAAAAGCACGCAACTTTGGTCACGTGACATACCCCAATCACAATCACGTAACACTAGTCCCGTGACATGTTCCCACCTAACCCATGTCGTTTAAGGGAGGAAGGGACAGGCTCGGGAGGGCAGCTTCTTCCTCGGGAGTCCGAGCAATAATATCTGGGGTTTTACGTCATAAAACCACGATATGATTATGAGAGACGCCATAGTGGAGGGCTCCGGAAATTTTGACTATCTGGTGTTCATTAACGTGCACTGACATCGCGCAGTACACGGGCCTCTACTATTTCGCCTCCACCAAAATGCGACCGCCGCGGCCGGGATCAAACCCGTGACCTTCGGGTCAGCAGCCGAGCACCTTAGCCACTGATCCACCGTGGTGGGCCTCGGGAGTCCGAGCACTCGATCCATTTTGCTTCCAGCCTTGCACCTTGAGTTCAAGGTAGATTCGCTGCTACCCGTCTTCGCGCCCCTATTGCGGATCATTTTTTTTCCTTTTTGCTGTAGTTGTGCTTTTTTGGCAAAGTAATGTGTTGCATGTAGTGCAAAATGGAGAGAGAGAACTAGAGAGAGAAAACAAGAGGAGAGGGGCAAGCTGGGAACTTAATCAGAAGGGAAAATTTGTTACGGTACCCTTCAAGAAAACACGGGGAAGTGGGGGGAGTGACTGATGTAGTCTATACTAACTTGCGCTGGTCTGCTGCCCTTAATGATGCATTCAGACACCGGACCAAATCCAGATTTGGAAGGGCGGACGGCGCATCACGTGACCTTACATCAGCGATCCTCCTCCTCCGCACCCCGTCCGCGTGGATCACGGACCGATGATCCCAACTTGTTTTTCACATCGCAATTATGGTGGCAGAACACCGCAGCTTTAGCGGACTAATAGGCGGGCAACCAGTGCACTTTTCTTCTGCTCAAGCCGTATACGGCTGGCCTCGCAGTTGATTTCAGCTCTGCCGGCGCATAGTTCAGTTTATTTCAGAAGCCGTATTCTAAAACAACCACCTCTGAGATATCTATCACTTTTAAGGCGCGCTGATTGGCAGGTTGGTGAGTAGCGGGTAAGTTAGCGCTTTAATCATTGCACTCGCAGGATTCTGCGGCAGGCAAAGCGGTGTTGCCGCTGAAAGCGCTTGTCTCAGAACACATCCCGCGTTTGAATACTGATTTTAAGGTCAAGATGCAGACCAAAAGAAGGAAGCATAATGTGCAGCCGTGCATACTGCACTGGCGATACCTGTTGTCCTCAAAACAACAACAACAAGAAAAAATGTCACAGTTTCGCCATAAGGCGAAGCAATTAATGCCATAGCAACAAATTGGAATGTCAAGCGACGAATGGCAAACAGGTCGAAACGTGCAGCGCGCTGCTCACGCACACATGACGCACGAAAACAACACGCACAGGGCGAGAGCGAACTAAAAACATTCACAGGTCGACACTTAACGTGCTGCTCAAACAAAAACGACGCACGAAACGTATTCACAGGTACAGACGAGCGCGAACTTAACAAGTGTCACAGTTGTTACTTCGCTGTGTTTGAAAAGCGTGCTCTTTTCGCAAACGGGGGGGACTGCAGCGAGCGATGTGACCTTCGCGCGCCCGGTAACTGCAACGCTATTGTTCTGGCGATAGCCCCATTCTCCGCCACCGCGAGATAAGCGCGCGCGCGCACGGGCATCTACCCCCCCCCCCCTTTCAGGCAAAGTTCGCGCCGGAGAGCTAGGAGCGCCTGAGAGCGCGCGTCGCGACGAACGGGGCGCCCAGCTAAGTCCCGCCGAGCGCGGCCTTTGCGCCATCTCGCTGGTAACGGTGAAAACACGCTGAAAACTCGCTGTATATAAATAGCTCACCGTTTGAACGTTGAAGGACGTGCGCTTTCGTGGCTCAGCGGTTAGCGCCGCGCGCTGCAGAGTGAGAGGTCCCTGCTTCGATGCCGCGCGTCGGAAACATTTTCCTGAATTATTTTTCTTTGTGGCTTTTATAAATATATAGATACATATACATATACGGGACATGACGGCGACGGCGACGCCAACGCCGACGGCGAAAACCAGCCGAGAGTGTCCATATAATTGCTATCGCAATAAAACTGTCGCTACCGGCGCATCACTGTGTCCTCCCTTCGTATCCGGGGCCCCACACGCGACAGCAGCGAGGTCAATCTTCAGCAGCGCTCTGTAAAGCAGATTTTTGTTCCCATACAGTCATTCCGCCAACAAAACCGCTTTCAACGAAATAATTTACTGTCTATGACAATGTTGCGCTCTGTCGGCCTCCATGTTGTTGAATACTCTCAAACCGGTTTGTTGGCAGCGGGCGCAGGTGAGCACAGAAGCTGCGTTTAAGAATAATCCGGCTGTTCTCTCCTAGGACACCGTTGGTTGTGTGGATGCGCCTGCAGGCGGATCATCCGCCGATTCACCGACCGCGTCCACGACAAATACGGCTTCGGCCCGTCTTCTGAATGCACCATAAACACTGCAACAGTATCTTTGTCGTGCTCGGCCGCGGTGTGTTATGAAGCTGACATTTGAACACGGCTTTTCCTGATACTCGTCCTTGATGAAAGCGACCTGGCGTGACTGCGAGTATTCGCCACAGTATATATTATAGCAAGGAATGGCACGCACAACGTGTTGAAGAGTCTCCTCACGATCGCCGCCATCAGTGCTAATCAGACAAGGCGAAGTCGACCGCTCCCACGCGAAAATGTGAAAGTATTTTCGACAAATGTTTACACCTTTAGTTGCACCTAACTTCTCATTAAACTATGTGGAAAATGTCTGTGTGTCATCACAAGTCTCTTTCCTGGCGTCCATGTTCGTTGCCGCACTACAACGAAGCTTAAAAAATGTCTCTACAAAGCCTAAAAAGAGCCTCAAGTTAAGGATTCAAGGTGTTCAGGGGACATCCCTTACGCTTCACAAATATTTACCGACTACCGAAATTAATGTTTCGTGAATGTAATTTGATTAACAAGTGGCACCTGCATCTAGTTTACCGCAGCCAAAGATTCCCATTAAGTAACATTCTCACATGGGAAAGCCAGCAAAGTGATGTCCTCGCCACCGCTGGGCTTTGTATATCTCTGACGAACACGGTTCCGCCCACTGGATCTCACGTTGAGCCGCGAACACACGCGGCGCCGCTTGGACGCGTTCAGCGTCGGAGATAGGCGTGTTCGCGCTCCCGTGAAAGCGCGTTCATTTGTCATGGTGCGCGATGCCAGCCGTCTCCTGCTGGCTCGCCCTGATAGCCATCTCTCTAAAGCGCCGTTCCTTCTCGAGAGACCCATTTTGAGGAGGGCTCAAGTGAACTGCGGACCATCGTCAGGATAGCGATCTCTGCTGTCCGCCCGAGCGCTCACGCGCCGACGTGGTCTTCTACGCCTGGTCAGCGACGGGCTATAGTTGGACGCGCTTCCCTTTGTCAACAGTGTGGCGTGCGAGCTGTCTTCGATGGGCTCTGGAAGAAGGACGGTATTTGTATGCTTAGTAAGGGACCATTTTTTTCCATGTTGAAATGTAGGTGGGGACTGAGCGTTCCACGGGAAATGGTGCGCAATGCCGTTTTTTTAGTAGCTTTACAAATGTAGAGTGCGAGCTCTCGTAGTTGATCTTAACGTGACGATCACGTGAGCCCAAGATTACTTTTTCTAAGCCTCCTAGTTGCTCATGGGCCATTAGAGTTTCGGACGTTTAAAGTTAGTTTATTTCTCATACAGAAAGAGGAGCAAAAAGAGCTGAAGGTGATGTCGCCTGACCATAGCTCTCACTCCAAAAAACTCCTGAAAAGCCTAATAATCACAAGAAAACTGGTGATGGCCCTTTGTAAAAGTAGAGCATTTCTACACAGTTTCAAAGAGCTGATGCGGCTGAGATGGGAGGTGTTATTCTGAGAAATATTGCTACGCTATATCAGAGGCATTATGTTTCTCACTGCTAAAAACAGGGAGTGGGGTGTGAGGTCGGAGACTCGAGAGGCGACAGGAAAAAGAGAAGAATAAAAATCATCGTCGTGCGTGCAATGTCGTGCTTTTGGTTTGGTAATATCGACATTATCTGTTATAAAGGAGGAGGAGGAGAGAAGGAATGAAAGACAGGGAGGTCAAGACGCGCGTCCGGTTTGCTACCTGTCATCAATTAGGTGAAGCAACCCGGTATGATAACAAATGGACTGCAGCGCTGGATGTCACTTTCAAGTGACATTTTCTTCTACCGAGGAGACAATAGATATTCAGGAGAGAGGTACTTCGGTTGTTCAAAAAGCTCAGGATTCCTGAGCGTCGTTGCAACCTTGCTTGAAATGGGGCAAAGGCTACACACTTCCGCTTTATAGATTTTTTTCTTTCCATACTGTGATTACCAACAGCGACAGGCGTCACCACTGCACATGACGTCAATACTAACCCCCTTAAAGATAACACGCCAAGGATGACAAGGCGCCTTTGATAAAGATAGGTCCTCCTATCGAAACGTCGGCCAGCCTGTCTAAGGCACTTTCCCCTGTTTGTTCAACCTGTTCCACTCAATGTTTTCCTCTATCAGCTCTCATCTGGACATTAATATGACTGAGATATTGTACGGGTGCGGGCTGTGTTTTTTTTTATTTTTTAATTGGCTGCGTATAATAACCCCCCGAAGAATATTTCTGGCTACGCTACTGTCCAAAGGCTATCTGCGATGCGCAGCGCCTATAGGGGCGCCACTGAAATCCGCGTAGCGGCGGCCGTCGGAACCGCAAGCGGGTCGCGTAGCAGACGCCTCCTTTCACTGCAAGCATGACGGAAGTGCGCGTGTGCGATTTGCCGCTTTTGCGCGTCCCAAATAATTACTTTTGCGGCAATAGTGTGCGCAAAGGAGCTGCAATTTATAATAGTGAACCAACGTTTTTTCACGACACAGTAGCTTCGTTTGCGTGCCATGTGTTTATATAGTAGATTTTGAGGGAGCGCTGTCGCACCGGCGCATGGATTTCGCGGGTGCGGCCACGCGAAGGGTCAGCGTTGGTAAAACTTTGAAACCAGCACGCTAAACTTGTGAAAAAATATCTCGGCAGCTTGCGCTAGTGGCGCTAGACTGAGTCACTGCGGAGATGGTGGTCACCTAGCTTGTTATACCAGCTTGGCTACGTATTTGCTAGGTTTTTGCAAGCTATTACCAAGTGTTGAAAAATGGCGTTAGGTTCTACGTGATAATACGCGGTTTTGGCGGGAACATGGTACATGAGTAGATACGCTAATAACGTGATTCTTGCGAGAACGTTTCAAGTGATTATTTACGTGACTTTCACGTGATTAGTTACGCACCAACATTTACTCACCAATTACATGCTAAAGAAAACATAGCAACCAGTAGCTAGCACCACCAGCAAGAATAAAGAAAAGAAAACACGTAAGTTTCATAATCGGCTCCACTCAGACGTGCGCAGGTTTTCCCATCAAAAGGGGGGGGGGCAAAGGATCATCGCAGCGCCCCCCAGGCCTCACTAAGTCAATGCATGGAGCAGATTTTGACCCCCCCCCCCCCCCCTAGGCGAATAGGAAAGAACCCGCACCCCCCCCTTCCCGTGCGCATGCCAATGGCCCCACTCATAACACAGCTTCTGTGAAGCGAATGAGCATTAGTGGGATGCATCAAGGGTTTCATATTAGCATGAAGTCATGTTACGAGGCATTCAAAAGGAGGTTGAATCGGTTGAATGTCCTGTCAAAAGCCTTCAACGCGCACAGGTGCCATGTTTTACAGCCAATATGCATATAGTTGAGGCGAGCGCACAGCGAACATTCTGCGCCGGTGATCGCGTCCCAGTGCCATCAATAGGTATAATGCAGCCGATTTCGTGCACACGTGTGATTCCACGGCGCTTTTGTAAAGGAGCCGTCACCTGCCCCACATTCTCTGGCTTTGCGCTTCGCGCCATTCGTTTTTCAAGAGAGCCTAGGCATCGCGTCTTATCAGTAATAACAACCTCATGTGCATTGTAGCGTCTACAATGCAGGCGAGGTGACCAAGTGTAAACGTAGTAGCGTTCGCTGAAGATGTAGCGACATAAATGGAGAAATAAAAACACGGTAATCGTAATAACACTGCCGTAAACAAAGCGCGGTTGTTTACCTTCTGCGTCGGACAGCCGCAATCAACCGCCGCCGTCGCTCTCGCTCATGAAATAGCACCGGAAACCTGCAGAAGTGTGTTCCTGGCGATTTTTTGTATGCGTTTGAGCAGCCGACAACGCAGCAGTTATTTTTGGGCATCGCTGAAGCCCGACAGAAGCGTTAAATCACGATGAAAACACGTCCATCCGTGCACTCACGTACACGCTCGCGGGAAAACTGCTCGCCCGGACCCGCAGACGCTTCCGAGCCGTCGCGGCAGATGGCGTCGTCGGCGCTTTGCGCATCGCCTATAGGATCACCTACAGAAAGCTGCCAGCGCTGATGAAAGCGTGGCCTAGAGCTTTCATAAGAAAGCATTAGGCAAAGCGAGGTCTACGAGGAAGGTTTGCGTATTGGTACATTACACTGAACAAACGATCTTAAGCCTATTCCGTGATTTTCTAAGTTCAGTAGGCCTTTCTGTCCAGACGGAATGTCGGTGTTTAATTACCTTAAGAATTTCAGGTTCGTTAGGAACGTTGTGTTGTGGATCATTATAAAAGAGATTTGTCGTAGTGAATTCTACTCACCACGAAAATTCCATTCTATTCGCACTACCGCCATTTTCATTTTTCCTTACCTGCTGCGCATTGCATAAAAGAGAAGGTTTATTGTTGACTGCTGTGACTAATTTTCAAAATATGCCTGAGAGAGACAAAATAAATTTTATTGTACGTCCATGCTTCAGCCCAAAGGTGGGTGGACACCTCAATCCCGCTAGCCACACCCTGTGTTCAACCCAACATGGCGTAATAGAAGCATAGCGCACGTGGTGTTCACCAGATAACATTCGAGGCGCTTTAAGTCATGATTTTGTACAAAGCAAAGTATAGCCTGCGAACTGTATTTCAATAAAACTCACGTGATCCCTTATGCATCCACCTCAGTCGACACGAAGGCGAAAGCCTTCTTTTTCTTCTCATCGACGAAAATGATCTTCCCAAGCCCACCTCCGAAAGCTTTTTTCAACTAATGTGGTTTTGAAATGTCTCCAGAAATCGGAGGCGTTTAAGCTTTCTGCACCTCACCTGGTTTTTCACTGTATCCGGGATCCGCCCACAAGTGAACAAGCAACGATATCCCGCGATGACGTTATGATGTGACGTCGCGTTGAGTCACGTCATTATGACGTCACAAATATTGACGATTTGTGACGTCACACGTGTTGATGATTTTTTGCATCACTCGTGCTGACACCGCCGACGTGGGACACCGACGCCGACGGTCGATTTTCCCACCTGATGAGGCATCGAAGGTTTTCCCCTCAAAAAGCAAAGCATCCGATACCGTCTACCGTAACTTTTCTCCCCTTAAACTGCCATTGTTAGGCTTATTAAAGACCTCCTCTCGAAGAGTCAGTAGATCGCTGCTATTGGCCAAAAGTTCAGTAACATCTCAGTGATGAATACAGGCGTTCCTGTACTTTCACAGTTATCGAGTCCCTAATTGTTTAACGTAATTATGCTAATACGCGTCAAAATCACTATTTCCGTTAATACGCCCTAATAGGGTACAAATGTTTAATCACTTGTCTTTAAACATGAATCTTAATGTAACTAGACATGGGTTTCTGCATTATACCCTCGCCTGAATGCCACTGAGCTACCTCGGCTGAATGAATCATCAGAAGTGACCTCGAAACACGTGCATATAAAGGCAAATCTGCAGTAGTAGGCACCCCTTTCCAAGAAGTCTATTGTCATCGGTTGATTCCGTTCATGAGGTATGACGTACTGCAGGGTTCTGAATAATATCTACCACCTGGGGCTCCTTAACGTGCACTGGCATGGCACACTACACGTGCCTCCAGCATTTCGCGTTGACTTACTTAACTTCCATTGAGCGTGGAAAAAAATCTGTATAGACTGTATTCATTAATCCTGCTTACTCACCCTTGAACCACTGTTTGCTTATATTCAGAAGAACGCATGATTTTGAAAAATATAATTCCGAAATATAACCACAAAAGACGTTGTTTCTGAAAACGCATTGAGAAATGCGGCGCTATCATTTTATTTAAAAAGAATATTGATAAGGCAATACCACTTATTCAAAAGATAAGAGCGAGAGGAAACTGTCTTCTATACTCCGTCTCAGAAGTTCCCTTCAGCACTGTGGAGGCTACAAGGCTCCTTAGCCAATAGGAAGGGCGATTAGCCCCTCCACATGTATTCATCCGCGCCGCGTCGTCTGCTAGCATCCCCCCCAGCGTCTGCGCGCACACGTTCAGCGAGCAGACGGCAGCGCCGAAAAAATAGAACATGGCTGCACTCATCGAGGCTGCTGCTCACCGCCTCGAGTTTATCACGTCGTCGTCGTGCGCTCTGTGGCCCGTAAGTTCCAAACAGACGCTTGTATTTGCTTTAGATTTATGTCTTGGAGCTTTGGCAGGAATGTATTCGTGATTACATTGCGCTATTTCCATGAACCGCTATCAAATTCTCGGCGCGTTAGGCTTAGCAGGCGTGGTTAAAGCAATAGCTTATCTCGCCAATAACTACAGAGCGTACCTGATGTTTTGTCCTGATCGTGAGATGGCGCAAAGCGATAGCTCATTACACCATTCATTTGTTGCTGTGAGCGCTTTGGGCGAGCGTCCAGGGCAAGTTCGGATCAAAGCGGGTGGTCGCGTCTGCATGGGCGCTGCCATGTTGATTTTTAGCCACATTTACCGACGGTTACTGATACAATTAAAGAAATACGACGCAAATGCGATGAAGAATAAACAAATTACTTATTGATGTGCAGAAGCAGATGCTAAACAAGGGCAAATGTCTCAACCCTGCCAGTTGCAAGGCAATTATATCTGGATCTATGTTCTCCTGCGCAAGCGTGTGGCTTGTTTACACCCCGTAGCTTTGGCAGTGCTGAACGGTAGTGGTGAAACAGAGTATAGGAACACATACGTACAGCTCCCAGTGAGTGTAAAGGGAGCTTCTTTCTTATAAACGGAGCATCAGTGCAACCTATCTGTGTCCCCTCGAAGGCAATATTTGGTTCCGTATAGTCGGCGTAATCCTTGAGGGACTCTGAAGAAAGCTGTCTTCTGTGAATGCGGCAGACATCGACATTCCGGTGGGCCGGATGGAGTACTCCTAGCCACGAGCCAAGCGGCCGGCTTTTATTGATTCATTAGCGCCGATAATGAAATACAGATTCGGCGCGCACCCGAAGCATGCGTGATGATGGCAGCCGGACGCTCCGAGCTCCACACGCTGCCCTGTGGCTGTAAGCCTCGGCCCGGCTTCGCTGGACGGATTCCACGCACCGGAGACGTACCCGCGCTGGGAGTTAGGCTTGGAGAAGATTGGAACCCGGCCTCCGGCCTAGGGCTCGCTTTCTTCTTATTCGTCGTCGCCTTGCAGCAGCGGTGTTTTTCGCGAAAGGCAAGATGCGAGCCCAGGGGCATCGGTGGTCACCACGGGTGACTGATCTGCTTGGGCCGCGGTAAAGGCGCGCCAATACAATTAGCCGCTCCTGGAGACTGCAGACTTGCATCGGGACATCCTCTTTATTATTATGCATGACTGCACTGATCTATAGCTCTGTCTTCAATATCTTTCTTCGTGGTGAACAAAGGGAGGTGGGAGGCGTATTGCTCCAAGTTCCTTATTAGCAACATCTGCGAAAGACGTCGCCTTCGGTCTGCAGCAACTACTGCTCATCCCAGCCGTGCTATAACGAGACATAGTGGCCTAATAATAATACCTGGGGTTTTACGTGCGAAAACCACGGTATGATTGCAAGACACGTGGTAGCGGAGTGCTTCGAAAATTTTAGTTATCTAGTGTTTCAGTGACATGGCACAGTACTCGGGGCTCTGTAGCATTTCGCCTCCATCTAAATACAACAGCCGCGGCAGCGGGATCAAACCCGCGACGAGATATATTATAAACTCTGGGTAACGCTGGAGCGGTTCGTTCAGATTACGAGCTTTGGCGACGCACATGTTTGGAGGAGCAAGTATTGTAATTTCCAAGAATATGGGTGTCGCCTGTAACCAACATTATTACATATGTATTTTTTTTAAATCTACAACACTGTCAAAAGAACTCGCTTGTCTAAAACCTCGGATAAAGGTCAAGG
>JALIZH010019996.1:0-40123 GCA_030522465.1 Rhipicephalus appendiculatus
AACTTGCATGAATATTTAGGTTGCGCTACACTTCGATGCAAGGTTATTTGACCGGAAGTACTTCGCGTGCATCTCAATAAGAGTTATATTTATCGTGTTAAAAGCGAATGAAATATGACAACATATATTTTTTTAAGACGAAGCTGTCAAAGCGGTAGTGACACCATGAACTTTACAAATGAAGGGTCATATTTTATTCCGGCGGTGAATGATGCAGTAAATGTCCAGATACAAATTATAGCAACCGGCATTGCCTTATGTTCGAAGAAATAAGAATGAACAAAGCTCGCCGTGATGATAGCGGACCATCGGTGTTCCTGGGCTTGTTTGATATTTAAAAGGTCCCAAAACCACTGTGAGTTTAAATACGAGACAGCGGTTTGTTTATCGCCTTCACTACTACACTTCCTACAGGAGCCCTCTCCTCCTCGCCACTCATTTCTTCATAGAAGAAGTGGAAAATGTCAGCACTAAGAGTTGAACTTATCAGGATTTCGCGCTTTTTTTTGGCTACATGATGTTATATCTGCTTGCCAAGTCAAAAATATAGAAAAAGACGGGGAAATAATTGGATTGAACATGATAGCCAGGCGAGACAAGACAGAAAGGGCGTGCAACTGTATGGCAAAGCAGGAAAGTAGACAATTCACAGCTGATATTCCTCGTGTACGAACCAATCGAGAGCTGATTACATTATGACGTCGGTTGAAGAGATTTCGGGCGTCACGAATTGTGCCGAGAAGACAGGAGAATGCCAGCGGAGAATAACGCGTTCATTCTTTCTATTCACGGAGGTTGTTTAGGGGCCATTAAAATATCGCAAACAGAAATATAAAACCCATCACGTCACCCATCCCTGTAAACCGGACTTGAAATATCAGATACGGCTTCCCGCAACGACGCAACACTAAGCGCGTGGGAGGAGAGGGCAGCCGAACACGCAGAAAATTGGCCGCGTATCTGCGTGCTTCGCTGCAAATGTCGTCGAAAGACGATAGTCTTGTGCCGACTGCACTGCATGAGCGGCATGAGTACCACAATTTAATAGCTGGGCTAGCCGCTGGGCTCGTTTTTCGGACGTTTTCCGGGCACGCTTAGACGGACGCCGGCGTTTCTCCGCTGAAATTTGGTCGTCGGTCTTTTTCTCTGCGTTCTCTGATCATGTCTTGTAGAGTGGGTCGTATTTCATCAAGCGGCCATATATGTTTTGCCTTGCCTGAGACAGCGCTCTTCTACGATGAATCAGCCGCATCTGGCTGGCATTGATAAAACAGAAGAGGACGCCATCTACAGCGCTACCGGGGAACATCGGCTTGTGTTGAACTATGCTGCTGCCAGGTGGCAGCACGACGCGTCGAAGTTAAATCACTGGGCGGAGACTTGTCTTGTACACAGAGGCGCATTTTCAGCGGCGCATTTTCAGCGCCGCGTAATAAACACTATGATCTTTATAATTACGTATCTATAGATTTTGTTTTAAAGGAACACTGTGAATAGTACTAAGGTATTGATGTTGTGCCTCAGGTATGCGTAATATTTGATTTTAATTGCCCACGCTCACCCGTATGAACACATGCTGCTCGATCAACATTGGAGGTCGTAAGGCAGGGGGTTAAACTTTGGCCAACTAGCTGAATCGTGCGACGTGCCGACAAACAGACAAACAGACAGACAGACCAAAATTTCTCCGTTTAGGTATCCCAAGAAAGACTATCGTCTTTAATAATTGAAGGCAGCCCTGACATGGAGCTTCCGATGTTCGGAACGTACAGGAGAGGTAGACGGTCGCGTGTTGCTATCAGAAGATGCCAATATGCAAAGGCTGAGAGAACGAATGCCGTGGTTGTGCGAGCAGGCAGATCAAAAAAGGTGCGACGAGACAATCCGTGCCATCTGTCGTGCCATCAAATAATGAAAATGATCACCGTGTTCCTGTGGGAGAATTTAGAGCGACAACGAATTGCCACCGCCCCCAGCGTCATTTAGTACGTAAGGGCTCATTCACAGCTGCTAATTGCGCCTGTCGCCTGGCTGATTGCTACTGGCGATTGCCACTGTTCACAAGTGTTCACTGGCCACCCTTCACAACTTTTCATAACTGCGAGCGACTTCTACGGACCCCCCACACATAATTAACGTTTGCTCGCATATGGCTCGCATTGTCATTGCCACGTCCAGTGATTGGCGCATGTGATAGTTTGAGAGTTCTGCGACACCAGTCACGCGACTGCAAAATCGACCAGCGAGCGAGTGATCCAAAGCAGTCGCTTTGGGACCTAAACGCCAATTAGCGCTCATTTGCGACTAACTTAGTCGCGCAACCAATGCGATAGTCGCAGACCTTAAACGTGCTACCGAGTTGAGTCGTGCATAGGCACGGCGTAGAGCCTCGAAAAAATAAACCTAAGTTCGTCTCTAGGGCGGCTATATGTTTTAACGCGATAGCTTTACCAGAGTCATTCAATACTTCGGAAGCATTGAATGACACTGGCTTTACTGAGCACGCCCGAACAAAATGTGCCGTCTGTGTGCAAAGTGGACAGAAATCTCTGCATCAACATTTCGTTGTTAGACAGCGTATGTGCCACCGTTTCTCCCCGTGTCCCGTTTGCACTGGTCGTCATGAATACATACATTCAAGTTTCCAGCTGTGCCGCCATGCGCCGCACGTGCCAACGAATTCGGTGCACACGTGCTATGGTCACTTTTTTTCTCTCACTCTTTCTATATCCATTCCCGTTTCTAAGTAGGGTATATGGTAGATGTAAACTTTAACGTAACATTTTAGAAACGGGTGCAAGCATTCACCAATATTTTATGTGCTCACAAAAGATAGCACTTAGTATAATGTGACACTCTTTTTTTCGTGGCTAGGTTGCTCAACCTTGCTGTGGCTTATAATCCCGAAATTTCAGGCCTGTTTAATTATTCAATGTTCCATGTCTCTGTAACCGCCAAATGAAATGTAATGTTACTAGGCAGTATTATCCTAGGTACCCGTAGGTTAATTCTAAACTTAGAAGATAGGACATCATTTTTGTGAAGTTTTTGTCCAAAAAATAAAAACTCTGCCTGAAAAAAACCGCAAAGGGTAATGCTGTGTAACAATTTTTTCCAGCGATAGCATTCGGCGTCATGAAAAAAATTTTAGTTCAAAATATTTGTCACTAACTGTAGCTCATGTGTGTAAACTTTCGCATAGAAAAAATAATACTCTCTGAAGACAGCTATACAGAATTTGAAATTATTTTAAAAAAAACAGCAATTTGAGGAAAACGAAGTTTTACGTGCGGAAACTTGTTATGGTTTCTCAAAATGCCTCAGGAGAAAACATTTTAGTGCTGGCTTTTTGGTGCTGTCTCTAAAACCCTTCTTAGTGTTCCTTTTTTTTTTCCATCGTCTTTCCTTGCTCTTCAAAAAGTAATAGAATTCTGCCCTCTCCACACGCTCTTTGTACACCCTTTTGAGGGTAATATTACAGCAGAAACCTGGAACGATTGCAAGGGCCTCGAGAACAGCTTCTTAAGCTAAATTACCGTCAGCGTTCTACTCTACAGCGCCGTTAGTGGCTGTCTTCAATGTACCAGCACTAACAAATGTTGCCGCGCTCGCTGCCAGTGACGTTCATGTAGAATGTCAAACCATTTCACCTCTCAGTAGCTTCTTTCAAATGTATTTCTCCCTTGAGATACTTATTTCAGGCAACACCATATTTAAAAGAATTGAGGAGACGGTCGACGTCGATTAGATGTCAGCCAGTCGCGCCTTCCACACCCAACATCGATCCTGTCACCAAGTTTCGTGAGGCGTGCGCTTCCCTTTTTTCTCACTGCTCTTTCTGAGGGTGAACCGACTACCTTTTAATGTTCTGTTTCTGCTCCGTTTGCTGGATGATCGTAACATCTTCCATGACAGTAACACATAGGAAAAGCGAAGTAGAGGCTAACGCAACGGGGATGATGATAAAGGAAACTTACATAGACATACAAAACACGCTGCAAGATCAACACTAGCGGTAGACCTGTTCTAAGAGTATTTTGAAGAATCACTAATCTATTAATATGGATCCTTATTTCTAACACACACAAAACACACAAAAAAAAACCGCACCACCATTAAGCAATATGCGAAAAACAACCATAAGCAAAGCGTCCTCCGAGCTTCCTCCACCACTTTTAAACGCCAGGGCCCGCGGCGCACTTCGGCGCGGCATTTTAAGTGCTCTGAGCGGCTGGTCGACGTCGCGCTTCAGCAGGTTTGTTCTCATAGTGCAGTCGATTTTTTCGGTGTAAAAGTTGAAATTCGATTTTTTGAGTGATTTGCCCTACCATGCCCCCTTAATAGTTCTGTATATGACACCTGTTATCGGCAATACACGCTTTTTGTTGGTTGCTCTAACTGGAAGCGCGCGGTAACTTCAATTGCAACGAGGGTTGGATGAGCCCTCGCTACCGGCAATACCCTGGGAACAGGCCCGTAGACAGGAATTTGGATGGAGTGGGTTGTTTTCCCAAGAATAAATAATGAAAATAGGTGTTTTTCAAGGCCTTCAACAAGTGCGCCCCCCCCCTCCCCCGCCCACCAAAAAAAAAAATTCTTGGCTGCGGACCTGCCGTCGTAAGTGGACACGGCGCACCAAAGTGAACGAGCTGACGAAACATTCACATACTGCAGGACAACTTTTAGACCAGCACGGACTAAATGGTCAACCCAACCAATTTTTCTACTGCAGTGAAGCCTTGGAACTCAGTAATTCGTCGTCCTCTCCGGTGCCTTCTAGTGGGTCGTTCTCTTCGGATCATTTCTGAAAGAACGCCGCTCATGCTGGGAATCCGTACTCCGGCTTGGCAGTCCCTATTGTGCATTGTCGCAACGTCGATCCACCTCATAACACTTGTCTCGAAGCCAAAAAATGCAGCATATGCAATTACTTGGCGGCTGCTTCGCATGAAACCGATTCCTATGAGGCGTGGAATCTGCCGAATTTTTGTAGTTATTGAAATCACCTTAGTAATAAAATGGCGGAGGAAAACGTAAAGATGAGGACTGTGCGTGAAGATGAAGGCGCGTATGTGTTAAGAAACATGCGTGCGCGACGTCAATGTCAGGAGGCCAGGCCACAACGTTTCAGGTGTGGAACACAGGTGCATGGCCCCGGGACCTGTTGATTCCGCTCGGCGAAGTGCTACCAGCGCCAGCAGCGCGGCCATTTTCTCAATATATGTGTCAGACAGAGAAACAGTCGAATGAGGGTACTGACAATGTGACAACAACAAACGGATGTTAAGCATCCGTCAGTGGCAAACAGCAACGATCCCAGATCAGAAGCTCTGTTCCTCTCTGTGGTAAAAAAATGGCGAACGATCATATTGTATATAAAAAAACAGAAATAAGAATGGTCGCCGCAGTGAGGAACCTGGACCTTTTTCAAGGGGAACAAAACCCCGCACATGAGAGTACATGCAGCACCAAGTAATGCCTCATCCTTTTCGTATTTTACTGAACCACCACCCTTGGGGCAACTCCATGAGAGGAATTGTAATCTGAAAGGTACCGCTCCGGGATAATAGCCCTGGCCGTGCCTTACCACCGACATCCTTCAGTACATGAACGCATGCCAAAGCGGTAAGCTGTGCAAGACACCGCCGACAAGCCAAAGGAGTTTCTATAGCCGATCGAACCGCAACGTCGAACATTCCAGTAGACGGGATGGGGTTACCAAGGCCACTCTGACTTAAAGAAAAAAAAACGGCCGCGAGCGGGCCATGAGCGTGGAATGCAAGTCATGTCGCTCATGACATATCATGATTTCCATATTACCATTTGTCATTTATGTTCGTCATACAGTCATGTCACTCAATAGCAAATTTGCTGCATATCAAGCTAACGAAAGAGCCGCGAGCGCGCCATGAGCGTGGCATGCAAGTCATATCGCACATGACATGTCATGATTTCCATATTACCACTTGTCATTTATGTTCGTCATACAGTCACGTCACACAATACCAAATTTGCTTTATATCAAGCAAATGAAACGCCCGCGTGCGCGCCATGAGCGTGGCATGCAAGTCATGTCGCACATGATATGTCATGATTTACATATTACCATTTGTCAATTATGTTCGACATACAGTCACGTCACTCAATCCCAAATTCGGTGTATATCAAACTTACAAAACAGCCGCGTGCGCGCCATGAGCGTGGCATGTAAATCATACTTTTCATGACAAGTTAGTCAGGATTTTCATTATATGACCAGCCATTTATGTTCGTCATACAGTCATGTTATGCCATACCAAATTTGGTATAAATCCCATTAACGATACGGCCAGGAGAGCACAAAGTCGTAGGCGGCTAGATAGATACATAGCTAGATAGATAGATACGCTCAAAGTCGCCGAAGTTCGCTAAGAAATGCTTCGCATTTAAAAAGTCGCTCACCGTGGCGGCAGAATCACCGACACGCTACGCTGAAACGACATGGTCCAAAGCTGCTGCGGGCGAAGTGGCAAAATTCATTCTACAGAACATCCCGCTACTGCATGGTAAACCAAAGGTCCTCATTACTGACGGGGAAAAAAATTGAAGGACACTTTGTACATTCCGAAGTGTGTTCGGCGAAAGCGTGTGGCCATTCCACTGATTACGCCATGTCTTTTTTTTTTTTTTACACTCTCAGTGGGATAAGACACAAACCGAATGTGTGCGTGTTTTCTTTTTTAATTTTTTACCGCGAACCGCAGTGAGACGCGAGACTCATCTTCCTCCGTTCGCATGCGTTAGTATTTTCGCGCGCTTTGCGCATCGTGCAAATGCCATCCGCGTTCCAGCTCTTAAATTGACGCACCCTTTGTAAATTCGAAGGTGTATTCCGTGAACGCCTGGGTCCATTGAGACGGCGTCGGTCAGAATGATTGCTAACTCTGGGCACAGCGATGCTACGCAAGCAAAGCGCGAGCGCTATAGAGTCCGACGCGACGGGCGTCCGTTTGCGCATCCCGGCGGCCACCTGGCTCCGTGCCAGAGCTCGGATAGACGGATGCACGGACGGACGGACGGACGGACGGACGGACGGACGGACGGACGGACAGGCGGACGGACAGACGGACGGACGGACGCCGGACGGACGTGAGCATGAGACATTAAAGGCTTTCGCCTTAAAGATTACACCATCTGCCGCTAAAGGGAACTATGTGTAGATGCGAAGCAGCGGGCGCTAACGCTTACACTGGCGGCGGTGTTGATGCTGGCGCTCATCGCAGCGTTGCGCAGGAGAGAAACCTGGGGAGGCGCAAAGCACGCAGTGATGGACCGGTGTTTCCTACTGGAACATCCCAATCGCTGCTAATGGGCAATGAGAGGCAGAAGACTAGGACTGGACACAGAGACCCGCAGTCCGCTTTCAGTTAACGCGCACGCTGCGAATTTTTATCGTTCGGCAACGCACAGGAGAAATCTCCCACCGGCACTACGTTGCAGGTCAAGATCCAGTGGGGTGGCCAGTGAACGGTTGTGCAGCGCGAGCAGTCGGTTTTCTTTCAACCAAGAAACTCGCTAGCAGACGCTGCCTGCGTCGGCGTCGCGAGGCGAGAGAGGGGGGGAGCGTAGGAGAGGAGAGAGAGGGGAAGACGTGCATGCGCAGGGGGGGTGTGGACGCCGCGGAGAGGGATGCCTAGAGGAGAGAGGGGGGGCGTAGGAGGGGGAGAGAGGGAGGGGACGCGCATGCGCAGTGAGGGTTTGGCCTCCGTGGGGGAGGGATGCCTAGAGGAGAGAGAGGTGGAGAGGAGGTTTTTTTATTTTTTTTAGTCGGTTTGCGCACGAGCAGTGGCGGTGTGGACGGACGCCGGACAGACACCGGACGGACGTGAGCATGAGACATTAAAGGCTTTCGCCTTAATATTATACCATGGACCTCATTCAAGCGATTCTCCAGATGAAACACCTAAGTTGCGGTCAATAACCGCCAACCATCCGCAGGCTAATTACCTTGCCGAGGGTTTCAATAACCCACGCCGAGATGCTGGCAATGCACGTCGGCGTCAAACACAAGATTTGGAATGCCATCCTTGCGTAACAAATGACTTTCGAGAGAGAGAGAGAGATAAAGAGAAGAGGAAGGCAGGGAGGTTAACCAGAAGGTAGTATCTGGTATGCTACCCTGCACTGGGGTTGGGGAATAGGGGGTTGAAAGAGAGAGAGAGAGAGAAAAAAAACGCAGTGGAAGCAACAACGCACATGGTGCTGTTAAAGCCGGTTTACCGAACGAATCCGGCAGCGACGCTTCACGCCACGGTGCCAACTGGCAGCTAGAACCGGCACATGAACGTCATCACCCGTACGCACCTCGAGAACCAATAGGTGACGGAGAGCGGCAGTTGCAACATTCAAACGGACTGCGTTCAACACATTCCTACTGACCACGTTTGAAGTTCGATGCCACTACTACAACGTGATGGGAGTGCAAAGCTTCTTCGATGATGCATCCGCCATACCATCGAAGGTCCAAAGCGCCTTCGATGATACTTTAACTGGTCGCACCGTAAAACAAGCTTATGCCCGACGGCATTAGAGACCCTCAGCTGTGACGTGCACGAATCTAGGTCGGGCATCGTGCGCCTTCAGCCATTATACGCGCGCTAGAGAACGTTTAGAGCATAATTTTTACATTCTTTCTGCACTTTGTTCTATGTGCCACTTCACGCTTTCTCGCCTTTGTGGGTTGTCTGCATCATTGGGACAATGCTTCTCCAGAGGAAATAATTGCTACGCGTCTTCGTATTGTTTTCATAATGACCGCCTGTCGCTATCTTAGTCTCATCGAGCGGCGCAGGTGACGCGAGAATGCACGGAAAATTTCACTATTGTTTTCGTATTATCTGATAAGACTGCGTTCCCGGTGCGAGTAATTGAGTTTATTCTGCACCTTAGGCGAGCAGCAGCAATAAATCTGGAATGAGCGACCCCAAACGGGTAAGTGGCGACGAGGTTCACCAGCTGATGACATTTTGAACTGCTGACGACTCTGTCCGCTAGTCATTGTACTGCGAGTGTTAGTTGCCTGTAATCGGAGTGTTCCTTTGCCTGGGTGCAAGTTCACGCAACACAAAATTTTTTGTGCACCCTTAACTAAAGCTGAGACGATTTAAAGCGAAATCAATTAGGCATTCATAAAATTATTTTAGGTGGCATTCTTTTGAAAGTATTTTGTGAACATCGTCCCCTTAATTTTTTTGCATGCTGCTGTCATGACCTACGAATAGTGTAAGTCATAGATTCATGGCTTCCTATGCCAATTTCGCTTGTGTCAAACAAGGAGACGACCACTAGAACGCCAAGACGTAGGTAGGTAGGTAGGTATGTGAGGAAGGTAGGTAGGTAGGTAGGTAGGTAGGTAGGCAGGCAGGTAGCTAGCTAGCTTGATAGATAGATAGATAGATAGATAGATAGATAGATAGATAGATAGATAGATAGATAGATAGATAGATAGATAGATAGATAGATAGATAGATAGATAGATAGATAGATAGATAGATAGATAGATAGATAGATAGATAGATAGATAGATAGATAGATAGAAGTGGTCTAAGTCTCTTTCGTTCTGTAACAAATGTTCGCATTCAAAACAGAATTTGTTGTATTGGCACGGGAATGAAACGCACGCGCTTGCAAGGCGAGTGCGTTACCTGCTGAGTTACGCACCAGAGTGTGCAGATTGTGAATATACCTGAACCAAATTAATTCGTTTTACCAGTGGTACTAAACAAATGCATCGTGTATAACATTTTCTATAGATCGTTTTTTGGTATACTTCATGGGCGTTGAGTAACAGTCCTCTCAGAACAATATGTTGACCCTTTATGGGGCATAACGTTTTGAACAACGCACATCACCTATTGAGGGCGGCATTGTCGTTTGTATCAGTTTCTTATAATATGTACAAAACTTGAGCCCTCTATTAAGGGTTTTTGAGAAAAAAGTGGAGCATATATGTCCCACTGCCCTATGAGTGTATCCGAAAACGTGGGATGTATCTGTCCCGCTGCCTACCGAAAGACAGTCGTTTCAGATAAAAAAGTGTACTATTATTTTTTTAGTGCCAACTTGCTGCTGCCTTACAAACAACAAAGGTGAGAGCCCAGAAGCACGAACTCTCAACAAACAAACCCCAACAAAGAAAGTCAACTAAACGTCCATTGTACATCCACTCGCTAAGAGAACTCGAGCGGCAGATGTGTGTACTGGGCATGCCTGCAGCAGTCTTTTTGTCGGTGGACGAAGCTCAACTGCTACCTCCATGGCTAGAGATTTACCTGCATGAAGTATAATGAAAATTGGATACTGCAACCAGCTGCACACAATGATAGACTGGCTACTCTTTCGGATGTACCTCAATGAATGGTTGTCAGTTTTGCATTGAACAAATGTTTGAGGAAACTGTGCGGGTAGGAACGAAGAAAGCTGCTATAATAGTACATTTAGGAACTGGTGAGTACGAAATAAACTTTTCAAGTTTGCCTCTCCTGCTGAATGGGGTGGAGAGCGCGCCAAGATTTGATGAAAAAAAGGATACAGCGCGTGCAAGCGGAATAGTTCGTTTGAAACACGCGTAAATGAAGGCACCTGGAGAATACCATCAAAACGACTACCAAAACCGCTTTCTATAACATCCACGCAGTTGGACTAAAAGTCTGAAAGCCATCGATTCTCTGGTTCTGATCTAAAAAATTACAACATGGGGAATAAGAAATTGGGACAATAGAGTCCCACTGCCCCACAAAGCGTTTAAGCATGCACCGGAAAAATGCACGCATCAATGAAATTCCGAACTTGCGACAGTTCTAAGCTAAACACGCGCGCAGGTGGTCTCTGGTAAGATGCGCCTTCTCTAGGGCCGTTCCAGATGCTCTCGAGTGCTGGAAGGAAGGCGCCATGTCGATGCGGCCCAAACAGAGCAACGTTTTAGGGAAGATGGTAGCCTTGAAGGTTCTTGTAACGAAACTGGGCGTAGGCGTCACTTGGAAAACTGCCAAAGGAAACTCTCTGTGGACATTTCCTTTTAAGTGCGGAGCACTTTAGGGGGCCGGGATGTCGTATGCTGTCGTATGCTGTCATCGTATGCTGTCGTAGTTTGGCGTGACGTAGGCAAAACCACGAATAGCATAGTCAGCTGTAGCATGCTGAGCGCGTGCTGGCGCTAGGGAGGAGTCTTCTTGCTCTAGTTCTTCGAGCGCCTTGGTGATGATAAGCGCGGAGAACATTAGGCACCCGGGCTGTAGTATGTTGTCGTATGCTGTCGGCGCTTGGCGTAACGCGGGCGAAACCACGTAAAAAAATAAAAAAAGGGAAGCAAGCGAGAATTAGAAAGAGAGGGAAAGGGAAAATTAGGAAGAGCAATAGAGACGAAGCAATAGATAAAGAGGGACAACGAAATAAGTAGAAATAAAAAAAAAAGACAGAAAAGATCGGAAAAAGAGAAAAGAAAGAGAAAACCGAAGAGAAACAAAGAAGGCTGCCCAACTCCACACTTCCTTCAGCTTGGCACCCCTTGTGCGAATCTGCCTTAATATTTGTTTACATTTACAGCACGCCGCTGGCAAATAGCTATAGATGAGGGAAGAGCAAGCGCACGGGGAAATGGCCAGCGGGTTTGCTTTTCCATTCTTAGTGTCTGGTTCGGTTGTGGCGAATGGCGGCAAGTTTTAGGTTGCGTAAAGTGTTCAGATGTTCAGGGCTTGCAAAGGCTAGCATGTTCCTATAATTTTACGCATCTGGATAAGGGAATACCCGTGTTCCTATTTTTATCTTGTTTATAGAGTATTACTTCCTCGTAATTGCTCTTTCGGGTGGATTGACTGTATACAGCATGAAAAAGATGGAATGACAATCAGGTACCGTAACGGATTTTGGATTCGCAATTTTATTTCAACTTCTGCCAGCAGCCTCTAACTCAGTCAGTTCATTAGGCTGCAATCCGCTTTGGTTCTTTTAGTGTATTGTTATATTGGGCTGTTGGGCTCCTTACATGTTCTGATATAATGTAGTCCCGGCTTCATTCGACAGAGCAAGGACGTTTCCCGAATACCATATACCTTCATACTCTTCAAGACCATACGCCCCCAAAATATGCTTTCAAAATAAATCCTTTCTGGGGTAAATTATCGTGTACCTTAAACAGTATTACTAACCTGATATTAAGAATGGTTGCACCATTGGAAGCACATATATGTCTTGTGTGCCGTGCCTGCTGCAACGAACTTTTCAACAAACCGCAGCACTTGCATGATAGAAGCCTGAACATATTATGTATAGCGCAGCTGGCAACATGCAACGATGCTATATTAAGTGTCCGGGGCCAAAGATGGTGATAGTTTTGTTTGCTGACACATGCACAGACGATCTGACTCTGCGTACGTCGTGAACCATAAAGCAGGACTTTTCGCCGCAGCCCGAGAACGATACGCTCTGACGCAGCTTCTTCTGTCATCGACTTTTATTGCGATAGCAATTATATGGACACTCTCGGCTGATTTTCGCCGTCGCCGTCTGTCGACGCCCTCATGTCCCGGATATGTATATGTATGTGTATATATAAAAAAGGCATAAAGAAAAATAAATCAGTAGAAAAAAATTCCAAACCACCTGACCGGGGATGCAAATAAAATAAATAATAAAAAATTTCTGGTCCGAGTGAGGATCGAACCCTGGTAGTCTGCGTGGCAAGCAGGTGTTCTACCACACAGCCATGCATGCCTCTGCTTGGAAATACTGTGAAAATAACTTCCTCTGCTTGGAAATGCAGTGAAAATAACTTCCATGCTTCGCAAACGCAAACGTCTTATATATAGTCGTCGCAATATAACATGTAATATCCCAGGAATATTGCGTGGTACAAGCGTACATTGCCATCGGGCGTCAGAATATGTGACTATCATAGCGATTTCATAGTTTAAAGCCAGCCACCCATTACAAACGGCACACACCTTACTGCGCGTATTCCCTTAACACCACGTAGTGGGTGCATTGCAAGTTCGAAAACATTTCCCACATTTGCCGCGCATAATTGCTCCTGGTTTAAAGCATACTACCCATTACATAGTATGCACTAAGTGATTGAAGTAGGCACTAGGGACGGGATATCGCTATCGCGTTCTACTCTTAAAGGCGAAGCTTAAGGGTCCCCCCAATTTTTTTTCTACCTCGATAAACTTTTTTATGCTTTTTTTAAAATACTGTCTTGCTGCTCTCCTCTCAGGGTCACAGTAAAATCCAGCCATTCGAGAGCGCCATATACTGTGCAAGGCAGTCATGATGATTAAGTCGAATGGTAATCCGTC
Source organism: Rhipicephalus appendiculatus (assembly GCA_030522465.1). Lineage (NCBI taxonomy): Eukaryota > Metazoa > Arthropoda > Arachnida > Ixodida > Ixodidae > Rhipicephalus > Rhipicephalus appendiculatus. The sequence goes on from JALIZH010019996.1 coordinate 13,335, forward strand.
CTCATTCTCTATCGCTAAATACCTGATTCCATGAGGGTCTAACGGGAATTCTTTTTTTATAGAACTTTGCAAAACATCCCAAAAGTATACCCCCCTCCCAACAGTGTAGAAAAACGTGGTCAATTGTTTCCGCTTGGTTACAGATTAGACAGTCGGATCCCCATGGCATAAAAAAACCTCTTTCCTCTAGAAAGGTTCTTACTGGAAGTGTGTCGGTGTGTAATTTAAAGAAGAATGTTTTTGCACTTGGAGATACTTGCATTTTTTTAACGCGTTTAAGTACCTTCTGACCCTTGCGTGTGGTATATAGTGCTCTGTACATTGGGATGGGGAGCACAGTGTCACATAAATCCTTATAAAGTTTTTTCTTTCCAACAGACCACAGGTATTCTGTTGAAAAATGGACACTCAAAAAGTCGAACACTGGCCACAACTTCTTCCATATAGCCTTGTACTGCACCAGTCATCACTTGAGTGCTCACAACGAACTCCGGCAGCAGTCTGCCTAATCTTATTTGACACACTGTAAACAGGAAGGGGTCGCTTGTCTCACGGAAAAAGAAAAACTTGTTTACTAACCTCTTGATGAACAGATGTGATAGCCCAAGGCCTCCGCTCTTCACCCGTCTAAACAAATTCGTACGACTGCACCTTTCCCAGTTGGACCCCCACACAAATATTGCAAACACACTATGTAATTTTTGCACATTGACCCGTGAACAGTACAGCACTTGCATCACATACCATAGCTTAGACACAAAAAAACCAGTTGCATACAGTAGCCCTAGCAAACATGGACAGATAAGTTGCTTTCCACCTACTCGCTTTCTCGCTTATTTCTTTTGTCTGTTGTTTCCAATAGTCATCAGTATTTTTGTATGACTCTAGCGAAACCCCAAGATATTTAACTGGCGTTGTTGTCCATTTAATGGCAGCAAAAAATTCAGGGGTTGAAGGCCACGATCCATGCCAAAAACCTAGGCACTTGCCCCAGTTTATGTTGATTCCTGTAACTTCAGCGAAACATTTAGAAACTCATAGTGATTCTTCAATGCCTTCATAAGAAGCACTACATATCGCAACATCGTCAGCATACGCGAGTAGTTTGACCTCTGTGCTCGCGCCAGCGATATAACGGCGAGCTATTCATATGCACCATTTGCCGCTCGCGGTGCGCAGATCTCGGAACAGCATGAGCGTGTTTTCTATCACGCAACGCTTTTAAAGTTTCTTTCAAATTAGAAACTGCCCTTAAGATGCGCACGAAAAAGTGGCTCCCTTCTGTACCACTCACGATGTAGGAGGAAGAAAAAGAACACCAGGCACACTTAAGGTCCCTAGATAAAACAAGTTTGTTTTATCTAGGGACCTTAGGCACACTTGGCGTCAGACGCCACCGCGTGGCAGGAGACGCAGAGGGGTCATTCCACGTGCCGCAGTTTAAAAGAAAATGAAGTATCACACAGCGTCGAAAAGTCATATAATCATATAATCAATCCTAGGCCAATCCCCCTGAGTGGGTATGAGCCATGTCGGAGGCAACAACAACAGCGTCGGCTTCTGCATTGTGGACACTCGCAGCGCGTTGCGCAAATACAAACACGTAACAACTGCGACAGTTGTCAGTTTACGCTTGTTCTCTGTGTACCTATATGCGTCCTTTACGAGCGTCCTTCTTTGTGCTGCGGCGGCGCGTTGCAAGTATCGAGCTGCTTGTCGTTCTTCGTGTGGCAAACTAATTTCTTGCTATCGCATTCCTTGCTTCGCCGTACTGGCGAAACTGTGACTTTTTTTGTGGTTATCATTGCAGCAGTGCGCAAGAGTGCAGCACTTTCGTCTGTCGTTCTTTGACCGTCCCGTGTCCAGCGCTGTTTGTTTGCCTCTTTTTGGGTATTATTGATTTGCAGTCATGTGATCTTCAGTTTGTAAAATAATACAATAATTTGTAGAGAAGCTCTGACTCAAAACGTAACAAGGAGTTTAGCTGTACAAGCGCACCATTCGCAGACGGCCTATTATTACAAAGGCTTGTAGGGCTTAACGAAGTTTGTGCGTCTTTTGAAGTTATCTTTCGTACAGCTGAACAGATCGCAGCCCATTTGTTGTATTGTACAATGAAATGGGAGTGGCGTGAATTCCCGCATTCTCTTGTCTGATCGTTGACGTTCACTTCGTCATATTTCAATGGGGACCAACGTAATCTTTCCATGTTACAGTAGCCTTTGTAGGATGATGATCTTGACGGAAAGAGCAAGAGTGCTTCTACGCATTATTAAAACAGCGATATTAACATTTCCCTCCTAGATACGCGTATCGCGTCACAAGCGCGCTTCCGTGTTTTTGTCTAGCAGAGGGCAACCTACATCGTAAAACGTTTAACAGTTTTGTATGTATTCTATAGCTAACATCGTGAATATTTTTGGTACCATAGGACTAGGAAGAAGTAAACATATTGGAAAAGCGATGCGAAAATTGAAGTATTTTATTTCTAGAAAGCAAATACATTTGAAACCACACGCGTGGTGCCACACCTGATAGAAATATCATTGAGCTTTGCAGAAAAGTCGTCTGCTTATCCTTTTAAAGAACAACGCAGTATCCAAACAACGAGGCGTTCGGCACCGTGCCGTTCCATACAAGCCGGTGGAGGATGGCAGGGTGCCTCCGGACCGGATGCTACGCTCTTGTTTCAGTTATCAAGGAGTTTTAGTATAGCGAAAATGCTTGCGTTAGTGTTAGCGTGCGTCTCAGCCACGCTAAACCGGAACACGTAGCGTGCCCATTGGTGGTCCTTTAATACAGCGGAAGGCGTTTCGGCTAACGTTAACGCAAGCGCATACGGCGCCATCTAGACATAACAACACTAAATGCACTGTAGGATCCACAAGGGCGCCACTGAACCGAGCTGATACAAATTCACCGTTGCTGCACCTACGTGCTGCATTTTTGTTCAACTTGGGTCTGAAGACCCAAAACACATCGCTTTATTTCAACATCGCGCGACCGAGTATTCTTCACGACCCTGATTACCTGTCTCGGATTGATTTGTGGCCGTATTAACGCGATAGCATTAAAAAGCTCGTTTCGCAGAAATTCCGGCGTCGGTGTCGGCGTCGTTGGTTGTGAGCGAAAAGTCATCATCTTGTCCGTGACCGAAAAATCGCGAAATATGGAAATAAAATAAATAATAAAAAAATTAGGCAGATCCCAAGTACCATAGGAATCGATGTTATGCGAAGCATCCGGATGTAAAGTGACTGGGTTGTAATTTTTTTATTGTTGAACAGTCGCATATGTTTCATATAACCAGTTTACAGTTGTGTAACGATGCCAACAGAAACATGAGTATTGCCAACACCAGAAGCCGTAAGCTGATATAAATAGCTTGTGCTTGCAAGGATGGTAGCCCTGGATAGTGCTACGTAAACCAACTACAGTGTATGGCGCTTAATTATAAACCGACGTTAACCCGACATGACTCCTTCGTCCTAGGAGTACGTATGCAATGTTTATAAAATAAGATAGCCAGCACTGCAACCACAATATACGTTTCACCAACATTACGCCTGCATAGGGTGTTCTGCCAAAGCAGTTTCGAGACCTGACGTGACTCTGTGGTAGAATGCTTGATTGCCACGCAGAATGCTTGGGTTCGATTCCTGCTGGGACTCTGATTTCCATTCTTTGTATTCCTGGCGTAAACGCCACCGATATCCGTTTTTCTTAACGCTGTCGCCTTTAAATTACCAATGCCTGTTCTCGCCGTTCCTGGGTAGATATAAATTGTCTAAGTCCAGTGGCGCATACCCGCATTCCGCGGCCCGTGGTATACGGGTATGAGCCACCCGTGTCTGGAGAAATGAGTTTGACGACGTACGCGACGGGATTTTCACGTTATTCATGTCATGACCAGCCAGGCATATCCGTCAATACATCTTACCCTCCCATAAAAATTTTGGTCTACCCCAAGTTAAGGAGGCCATCACGAGAGTACCAAGACGTAGGCGGCTAGATAGATAGATAGATAGATACGTAGATAGAAACGCAAAAGTGCTTACAGTACGCAAAGAAATGCTTCGCATTTAAAATTTCCAGGGTCGAGTGAGGATCGAACACAGGTCGTGTGCGTGGCAAGCAGGTGTTCTACCGCACAGCCACGCCTCTGCTTGGAAATACAGTGAAAATAACTTCCTCTGCTTGGAAATGCAGTGAAAATAACTTTCATGCTTCGCAAACGCAAGCCGCCTATATATAGGCGTCGCAATATAACATGTAATATATAACATGTACAAGCGTACATTGCCATCGGGTGTCATAATATGTGACTATCATGACGACTTCGTAGTTTAAAGCCGAGCACCCATTACAAAAAGGCACACACCTTACTGCGCGTATTTCCTTAACACGACGTAGTGGGTGCATAGCAAGTATGCACTAAGTGGTTGAAGTACGCACTCGGGACAGGATATCGCTATCGCGTTCAACTCTTAAAGGCGAAGATTAAGGGTCCCCCAATTTTTTGAACTTATCTTGGAAACAAGCTAGTGAAGACAGCGTTGCCATCTCTACGTGGCAATAACCAGCATGAGCGAACCTTGTCAGCAAACCTCGTTGAGCCTTCTGCCTCGCTTATGCGCACTAATGCACAATTCAGTTTTAGAATTTTAATACACTCTTGTAATGACCCGTCAAGGGCTGGCAGTATCAATTAATAATCTTTTTTTAATTCACCGACGATTAAGATACTACCTAGTGCGATTTTTAGCGCAACTTCGTGTTGAGGCAACGCCATCTGTGTTTGAAGTTTTAGCTATCGGCAGTTGTAGCAATGTAACATCCGTTGCATATTGCCACAGAGCCTGCCTCTGCATTGCAGGCGTCATGAACCAAGCGAAACGCCAACACCCACGTTACGACAAGCGAAGCCAGCCGCAGTTCACGTGCCAGCCCTGCATGCGCACGAGCTCCGACCGAGGGGCCAGCGCGCATGACGGATGGAGAGAGCGAGGTTAGTGGCCAGTGGCTCGTCATATCGACAGACTCCGTGTTCGCTCTCATGCTCTCGCTCACTGTCTTTTCTTACTCGTTCGCTCTATCGGTTACGCCGACAACGCCAACGCCAACAGCGACGCCGCTCAACGCAGGCACGGGCGCCTAAAAGCTGTGCTCTAAGATAAATTGCGGTGTTGGTGTCAGCGTCCGTGTGAGCGTGGGCGGCATGGCTTGTGAGCGAATAATCGGCGTTGTCCGCATGGGAACAATCGTGATCGATGCCAATAATAAATATAAGTGGTTGAAGTCGAAATTGAACCCGGACATTCTGCGCGGCAGTAAGATGTACGACGGAACCACGCGATTGGTTTAAAATGCTTGCACAAAACACACTTTGAATGTTCAAAGCCTGTGGGTTCAGATTCCAAAGATGGAAAGCGTGCTTTAACTCCAGCTCAATTCAATTAAAATTTACGTTGTAATTACTACACTATATTTAAGAGAAGTTTCTGCCCCCTACGCTTTCCTTGGCATTAACCGTCCATTGCAATTTTTTGGTTGCGTCTAAGAAACCAGCCCCTCGAAAAAATTCCCCTTCTTTCGTTCATACAGGCGTCATACAGTGCGACGAGTTGTATTAACACATTATAACTGTGCAGAGGTTGTTGAGCGTTTATTGTGCATTCTTGTGCCACAAGGGCAAAGGATTATGCAATAGCAACAAATTGTAATGTCACGCGAAGAACGGCAAGCAGCTCGAAACTTGCAGTTGACTCCTCAAGCAGAAAGATCGCACGAAAAGAACATAGACGAGCCGAGCGCAAACTAACAACTGCCACAGCTCGACACTTAAAGCGTGCTGCTCAAACACAAAGACAGACGCACGAAACAAGCGCAAAAGTATACACAGGACGAGCGCGAACTTATAATTAAAATCCACGCATGTCCACGAAGTGAATGACGATGAGTGGGCGAAGCAAGGGGATTATTCGGTAAGCGTGAATCGATTCACATACACACATATGTTTCGACTGTAGTGAATCGATTCACATACACAGATATGTTTCGACTGTAGCAACGGATTTCTAACCACCATGACAGCGGACAGTGACCGTCGACGACAAAGGTAGTTTCTAAGGTCAATAAACATGTCTACGTTGAAATGGCTTTCTAGTAGAAAGGGTATTTTAATATTGTTCTGTCACAACTATATTAGTCCACTCTTAAACATTTTTTCCCGTTGATTGATGGGTGCTTAAAGGTCGGTGGTTTTATGGTATTGTGGCCTTCTAGTCTGTTCTGGTCAACGGTGTTTTATTTTGTTCTTTCTAACCTTTTTTTTCGGCCAAATGTTTTAATTGATGGGTTTTAAATGTTGGTGTTTGTACGGCGTTGTGGCCTTCTATTTTGTTCTGGTTAACAGCCTTTTATTGTGCTGTCATTTACTTGATTGATGTACACATAAAGTCAGTTTTTTTACGCCGAAGTTTTTCGTTTTTAGTTTTGCACGTCAGTTTCGGTTTCGGTTCTGTGTAGCGTGACGGACGCCGACAAGGCCAGGCCCTAAGGGAGCTTCGCCCCTAATATCTGGGGTTTAACGTCCCAAAACCACGATATGATTATGAGAGTCACCATAGTGGAGGGCTCTGGAAATTTCGACCACCTGGGGTTCTTGAACCTGCACCTAAAGATAAGTACACGGGCAAGCACGAACTAACAACTTCTGCAGTTAGTCCTTTGTGTCAGAGCAGCGTTATTCTTTCTCAAACGCGGCCGCTGCGGCGAGCGAAGTGATCTTCGTGCTCTCTGGAACTACAACGCCAACACAAGACGTACAAACCGCCCCGATCACGAGATAAACGGGCGCGCATCGTAACGCGCGGAGCGACGAACTTCAAAGCGCACCCTCGCGCCTTCTCGCTAGTCATAACAAGAACATGCTGAAGTCGCCGAGCTGCGAGTTCTGCCGACAGTAAATGGTGTATATGAATAGCTTGCCGTTAGTACTACGAAGATCGTACGGTTTGTGGCCGGGTCGATTCGCGCCGCCTGCTGTGGAGCGAGATGGTTAGACTCTCGGTGACCGAACTTTTTTCTTGTAGTTTTTTTAGGGGTGAAGCACCTTATGGCCGAGCTTGTACGCCCACGTCCGTGTCTGCGGTGTCTGTCACGGCACAGTACCGTGTAAAAGGTTAGCAAAAGGTTAAAAATAACAAAATAAATGGCCACAACACCGTAAAACCACCCATATTTAAGCACCCATCAATCAAAGTATATGACAAAACAAGGTTTAGCAATACACTAATGAGAATCATAATTACGACAGAACAATATAAAACACCTTCAAGCACAAACCCTTCATACTACTCGGTGACTTCAACGCACACATTATGGATCTTCGGACCTAGCTTTGTCGTCGACTCTCACTGTCCGCTGTCAAGGTATATAGAAAACTGTTGCTTTAATCGAAATATATGTGTGTATATGAATAAAAAAAGGTTTACAATCAACGAACATCAATCATAATTGTGACACAACAATATAAAACACCTACAAGAACAAACCCTTTATACTAGTCGGCGACTTCAACGTAGACATTATGGACCTTAGGACCTAGCTTTGTCGTCGACTCCAGGGGCTCCGGAACCGGGGGGGCCGTGGGGGCCGTCGCCCCCACAGGTTCAGTACCAGTGGGGGCATGCCCCCACACTACTGTTCCAACACCCCATCCCTCGCCTTCTTTTTTCCTGGACTCTTTTGACTAGTTCAAGGGCGCTCCCTTCTTTCAACAAACGAGGCAGAATGTTCTGGAAGTCTGTGACTTCTGAGATTCTATTTGTCGGTGCTTTGTCTGCGTAAGCAGCACTGCTTGCTTTCGTCTGGTTCAACGTGCCTTTCGTCCTGAATTGGTTCTCAGGAGGCAAAGGCTGGCTCTCTATTGTGCAGCTCTTGCAGGAGCACGTCTCTGCGCCATGACTTTTGGACGCCTCTCGTTCTTTCCCTCATTCTTTGCTCCAATCCAAGACCATGAAAAGCAATGAGATAAAAAATGTCGGTGTATGCCTCATCCCGCATAATCATGATATTAACCATGAACCTACCCGGGGCGTACCCAGAAACTTCTTTAGGGGGGTTCCGACGTCCCTTTATTTATGTTCTTTCTTGTGTTTGTATGGGTGCGCGTATATACGCATACAAAATGTAATAATTTCAGGGTGGTGGAGGATGCACACCCCGAACCTCCTACTAGCTTTGCCACTGAGTTTATGGCTTGAAATGTTCGATTTCTTCCGGTTCGGCCCAGACTACTTTGATTCTTCCACACATAATGACCGTAGTGAAACTGGAGCACAATAGAGCATAATGACCGAGTGAAACTGGAGCCTCGTGCACAATGACACAAAAAAGATACACAAAGTAGTACTGTAATGTCAAATTATCTTATTTCGATCACATTCATGCCATTCTTAATGTGAACTGAGCTTTAGCAAGCGAGAAAATATATAGCGAAAAAAATGAAGCATAAATGTACTTTCTCGTAATGGTCACAAACACAGTCCGGCCGCGATTCGTCAAAAGCTATTCACTGTGGTACCCTCTTCACTCGTTTTTATTTTGCTCCAGCCGGTGAGCGCGCTGGTAACGGCGGCTACTAGGTGCAGTTCGACCGCAGTGATGTTGACGTCGTTCTATTCTACACCGGATTTCCGCACACGTGTTCAACCGCTGTCCCGCAGAGAATTATGGTGCTTCGTTGGTTTTAACAACATGGTCCATTTCTCCTCATTGGCACCCTCCCTCCTGCTCTTTGGATGCGTGCCGAATTCCACGGGCAGATTGAGTGGCCCTGCACGGTCCTGCTCTCACTGCTCTGCCTTGCCTCTCCTCACTGCACGGGGCCTGTGCTCCAGTTATCCCAAAGGAAATCGCCATTAACCAAAACACAAAATGAAATACGCGTGTACATAAACAGTGTTTCTTCAGAGGGACGCCTAGCATGCTGTCGACGAAAACAAGGCTTCGCTTTCCGTCGGTTGCTGCCATATACACACGCAGAAAGAGCTGCCGCGAGAACACGGTTGCTCATTTCAGACCCTCTGAAATGCAATCCTGCTTCAAGGCGAGATCTTCGCTGCGAGGTTCAAAGTCTGCAACCACATCCATCGCGGCAATCACGAAAGCCCCAGCTATGCAGCGGCCATTTGCACACGTGCTGATGCACCATGGCGCCTTCTAATTAGGCTGAGAGCACTAAGATTCGTGACGACATCGCTTCAGCGCCGAGTCCGGGGCGAGAGAAATAGAGTGGGAGATATTCCGTCTTTGGTTACAAATATCTCCACTAATAAGTCATCCTCTTCACACCCAGCCAAAACTGCACGCATTTTTAATGCCCCTGTTCATTTCAGCTGAACTTCATATTTATCGTTAGAGTCCAATTAAGGTCCTCAATTGGCTGCGCGTATCAGACGCCTAAGCAGGAAAGTTACAAAAGAAGGCATTAATTGCACATGTTTTTTACCCACTACCACGGAAGAGAAGGCGGACAGAGAACATCGACTTCAGTGTCGGCTTCAATGACGTGGTAAGGTACAACGATACTTCTTTTTCTGCTAATAGAGCTCAAGATTTCACGTTTGATGTTTCACGTATAAGTGTTATGGTGACTTCATTAGATGGTATCACCGTCATCTGGTCGATATAGACTCCGGGGGAGGCACAAAACAAAAGAAAAAAATAGAGGAGGCGCTGCGTGAGATATGGACGCCATCTGTCAGTGGCGTCGAGAAACATGAGCTTGTGCAGAACCCAGGGCCACCGCCAGCGGCAGCACCATATCGTCGGCCGAGGGCTTTTTCGTGCATACCGTCGCAGTTCGTGCATAGCGACGCATTTTCAGCGCAGCCTAAGAAACACTAGGGTCTTTAGAATAACGTATCTATGTATTTTTTTTGTAAAGGAACATACCACCTACTACTGATGGCTGGGCGTTCAGCAAGTGGTTAAAATTGGCCGGGTGGCTGAATCGGGTGACAGACCGACATACAGATAGAAAGACCAAAATTTCTGCGTTGAAGTATCGCAAGAAAGACTATCGTCTTTAAAAAAAAGACCGAGGATGTTGTGAGCGAACTAGAAAGGAATGTCTATTCTCGCGGTAGCCTAGAAAAACTTTAGAAAATAGTTTCACCAAGCAGTCGGCGTCATATTGGTAACAGGAAACCTCGTCCTCACTCGTGATAAATTTCCCCACAAAGCATTGTTCTCTTGTTAAGGTTGTGCGCACACACACACACACACACACACACACACACACACACACACACACACACACACACACACACATATATATATATATATATATATATATATATATATATATATATATATATATATATATATATATATATATATATATATATATATATATATATATATATATATATATATATATACGATGCGACATCAGCCCACAGATGTCGTCGCCCCGACACATCATATATACTTCCGGAGCCCCTGGTCGACTCTTTATGTCACTCAGTTTACATTATATGGGGCAACGCTCGGGTAACGTACGGTTACTCACCCCATACGATACCCAGAGCTTCGCTCACTCGTCATGATTCACTTCGTGGAGATGCTTGGATTTGTTTTTTCTTTGCCATCTCCTAGTCTATATTTTGCAACGTCATATTCGTGACGGAATTACGTCAGTGGAGCCGTGGTGGAACCCGCCATAAAAAGCTTTCGTGTTAAAAACACAACATGAATTGTGGCGTTGTGAACACTGCGCAACTGTACATGCAGTAGGCGTTCATTGTAGGAGTGTTTCAAAACGCCAATATTAAGGGCACCGTCATTCCTTTCCTCGCGGCGTGGTTAAGGCGTCCACCGAGAACCAAACTGCCGAGCGAACTAGAAGGTGTTGCGCACTGGGCGCGATTACGCTATCGTTTTCTACTCTTCGACACGAAGCTCAAGCGTTCTCCACGCTTTACAGCAGAGCTGTCACGCCACGGTTTGTCCGGTTCGTGATGTAACAATAAATTACTAGCATCGTGCCGGTTCGGCCCCGTCAAGCCAAGTTCAGCATAGCAGTGCCTATTTAAGCCAAGTTAGTCGTATTGAAGCCTAATTAAGACTTGTTGGCACGGTAATCCTAATTAGTTCGCGCTAAATAGGCCTAATTACGCCGAGTTGAGATTCTCGTGTGCCCAGTCATGCCGAGTTCGGCAAGATGAGCCGAGTAAGCCCAAAATATACAAATTATGCCAATTAAGTTAATTAGCCGATGTCTGCTATTATTCACCCTCAATTGATTCGGCATGCAAGCTAATCGAGACCAAGTATCGAATAAGCAAATTAGACCAATTAAGCTAAATATGCTAATTAAGCTTTCACGGTAGGCTACATGGAGCTCTGATTGCAAAGCGATTCCTTATCGACAACGATCAATAATTACCCAATACTCATGATTTACACTGTGATCAGGGTGACCACTTCGTGCAATTGGCGTGCGAATACGCGTGTGCCTAGCGAAGCCAGGACCAGCCGAGTGCCCACAGCTCTGCTGTGCCCCAGCCTTGCGCGATTCATTGCATGCTGCGAAATTTTTTTTGTCTGCACATAATAAAGAATGAAGGCCAAGGAGATCAGGACGTATGTGTCATTATATGCGAGGCAGGATGTGTATGCGGGGAAGGGAAGAGTGGCGTATGGATTCGGCACCGGGTAATCTCTGGCAACTTGGTCAGCTTGGCGTGGCGTGGTGGTCGCGTTTGTCTTGGGACTGGCTTGTAGGCGCTGATCATGTTATACGTAACATTTTCCTTTAAACCTTTCGGCCCTGGTGTCGTCAATTGACGACACCACACTGAATTTCTCCTAGCACCTCGAAAACAAAACCAAACCTGCTAATTATTGGCGAAGTATTTCTTCAACGATCCCCACTGCGATCGACACCAACGTTGTGGCATTTTTGCGAAGTGTTGAGCCGTAAAGAAGAAGAAACTTGACCTAAGTCATGGGTGACACCGAGGCTGGCAAGCTGAGGCGGTAAGGCGGCGTTTTCGGGATGAAGTCCTGAAGTTGTTTTAAGAGCTTCCACAATGCCAAATAGTACGTTGGTTCAGATTTTGTGTACTCTAGTGAGAAGCAGGAATAAATTAGCCATTTTTGGAATTTCATGACCCCAGGGCCAAGATGACCTAATTTGATGTCATGTCTGTAAATCCATAAATACTTACACCACTGGATCAATTTTTGTTTGTGGTCTTCTGAGGTCCAACTATAAGAAAAATATGTACTAAAAATGTCTCCGACAAAAATAAAAAAATCCAGGGCTGAAAGGGTTAACTTTTGTTGTAAGCTATAAACTACATGTAGTAACCTGTCCGTGATTGCCGAATGGGGGGAGCCATAGCAACGGTACGTCGCCGTTGGTTATCTCGGAGGCCACGACCATGATGCAGTATTTCACCGATCCGAGGCGCTAACACCACCCGCCACTGTGAGAAATATAAGGCGTGTTTGTGAAGCTTACGCATGAGCGTCGGTAGCGCGGAGTGTAGTGCGCCCGGAACTTATCGTCGCCGACCGAAGCGTCGTGGTTTCGACTCTGAGTCAACCAAACCAACGGACTTATTTCTTGTGATTTTTTGTGCTCTGTGTTCCACTAACACATTCCCGTGACTTGAATACATCAGTGAAGTCTGGGTGGACCCCGCCGTAAAGCATTTTCGTGTTAAAAACCCCCAAACGAAAATAAAGCGTACAACAGGAGGTTTCAAGGGTGTATAGGATAGAGATGATATAGGAGAACAAGTTTACAATTGACAACGGCTAATTAACCATCTCTATAATTTACTGAAATTAATTGAATGGGGACATATGGTGGTTTGTTTCGCCGAGTGGAGTGGACGTACGAAACAACCGCTTGACGGGCACGTCGGATGTTAGCGTAGGGCCACTTACGACACGTCGAATGGTTAACATGAATAGAGGGCCTAATTAAACTCCAGAAGTCTCATAGGTGGGTTCGAGATAGAGTTAGATGGACGGTGTTTGGGGGGTGTTGGCGCGCCTCCAACAATTGACTCATGGTGTTATCATAAATCGTCATCAGCCTGACTACGCCCACTGCAGGGCAAAGGCCTGTTCCATGTTCCACCAATCAACCCGGCCCTGTGCTTTCTGCTCCCATGTTATACCTGCAAACTTCTTAATCTCATCTGCCCACCTAACTTTCTGTCTCCCACTCATGCGTTCGCCTTCTCTTGGTATCCAGACAGTTACCCTTAATGACCAGTGGTTATCCTGCCAACGTGCTACGTGCCCGGCCCATGTCCATTTCTTCTTGATTTCAACTATGATATCCTTAACTCCCGTTTGTTCCCTAACCCACTCTGCTCTCTTCCTGTCTCTTAAGGTTACACCTATCATTTTCCTTCCCATCGTTCGCTGAGTCGTCCTCAATTTAAGTTGAACCCTCTTTGTAAGTATCCAGATTTCTGCTCCGTAGGCAAGTACCAGTAAGATGCAGAGCTGTTATATATCTTCCTCTTGAGAGATAGTGGTAGACTACCATTCATTATTTGAGAATGCTTATCGAATGTGCTCCATGCCATCCTTATTCATTTAGTTATTTCACTCCAATGGTTCGGCTCCGCGGTTACTCCCTGTCCCAAGTTGACTTACTCCTTTACAACTTCCAGTGTCTCGCCACCTATCGCAAAGCGCTGTTCTCTGCCGAGATTGTTGCACATTACTTTAGTTTTATGCATATTAATTTTCAGACCTTGTCTTCTGCTTTCCGTATCCAGATCAGTAATCATGAGCTGTAATTCGTCCCCTAAGTTACTCATCGATCTCTCCAACGCTATTCACCGCGTCATTACAGGAGGTTTTCAGGGCCCTAGATTGGCAAGAGTTAGGGATAAGAGTTAACTGAGAGTATCTTAGTAACTCATGGTGTAAACCTTTGTAAATTGTGACCGAAAGGTCTGCGTGTAACGCGCGCATCGCGTGGAGCCCGATGGACATTGTGTCATTCTCCGCGTGGCAACTCTCGCGTGGCACCCTCCTTGCATTCATCCGCGCATCAAGCGCTACAGGCTAGCGCCATTCAAGACACTTCAGCGAACATTAAGGTCGTCTAAAATGTTTCTTTACCATGAAATGAGTAAGATGGAAAACTGGGCTAGTTGGTGCAGATTCATCTCTTTGGTCAGCCATTCATCTCAATCATCTCATTGTCGGTCATCCCACTGGTCAGTCACGAGGTGTTCTCTTCGTGTGCAATATGTGTTATCGTTTTTTCCATAAAAGTTCAGTTGAAAGTAAACAGCGCTGTGCCGTGTCCACTTCTCACTTTCGTCTATGTTTTTTCGAGCTGTTACCCACGATGAAGCATGCCAGGAGTGTCATTTTATATTTTTTAAACTTTGATATCCTTTATAAAGTGGTTATGCATTTCATTCATATGGTTACCGGGGTCTCAACACTTCAAGACTTCCCAGGTTCTAATTTTTCAGACGTATTAACATATTTTAACCAACTTTAATGGAAGATTTCGTCATTTTACTGTTGATGGGGATCCATATGAGGCGTTGTTGGTTCGTGATTACGGAAGATTAGTTAATGAAATATCGGTGGTAAAAATGCCCGCACTTCACAGGAGGAAAGATCTGTAAGTCACTCTAAAATTGATTATATGTTTTGAAATAAGCATAAAAAAAACTCTCTAAGTACCGTGAGCTCCACTGCTCTTGTGTGAATATAAAAAAAGTCTCTTCAAGCAGCATGTCCTCTTAACTATGTATACTGATGACTAGAGGCTGGATTTTTAGTCACTAAAAATGGAGTTTTAGGCGCCAAAAACAGGCAGGCAAAACACAGTTCTAGGCCCCCCAAAATCGTGAATATAGGCACAATAAATATTTACAAAAACTCAAATTTTCAAAGAAAGACGAGTGCGACCTGTGTCTATGACAGTAATGCAAACAAATGTTATAGTTTATGATGGCACAAAGGCGTCAATGGCGTAACTAGCCATGCTATTGTCCGTTTTCCCACACGGTTTCCAGAACATGGTCTCTTCTTTTATTGTCCAGCATTGGTGAGTTAAGTGTCCGCCGTCGAATAAACACGCTCCTGGGTCTCTTTCTTTTCGGCATGGCTGCGAAGTGCAACCCAGGAGCCAATAACCAGACCGCTAAAAGGAAAGAAGGGTCTTTTAACCTCGTATTGGCCGGGTCTAATCACGCAGGGTCAATTTATCCTCTGTCTTTGAACACCTTAAAGGGCCCCTTACCAGGTTGGAGCATTTAGAGCTGACAAGTGTAATGCATGCAGTGGGCGCTAACGATCACGTCTGCCAAGGTTTGCAACGCTACGCGCCCCGGAAAGAGGTGAAATTTGAGACTATACGCCGCTTGCCCTTGATCTCACGGAGCGCGCGCACCAATATCGAGGAGGTGACGTACAACAAGGAATGGTCCTGCGTACGTCAGAGTAGTACGTGGCACTGCGAGAATGATTCTAGGCGACATGTGTAATTTGTGCAATCTGTTGTTTGAAAAGAAGAATGAAAGTTGTAGAAATATTAAAACATACAGACGGAATCTGTGTGCGTTTTTATTTATTTTTTTTATTTCGAATCGAACGCGATGCGAGACTAAGCTGTCTCCATTTCATTTGCGTCCGTGTTCTCGCCGTTGCCGCGTCGTGCCGGCGCCAGCCCCGACAACGCTTGGCGTGTTTTTGATGCATCGTCCCTTACAGCAGTACCAGCGGTGCGACGCGCTGTGTCGTGGTAAGGATACATCATCTATGCCAGCCTCTCCAAGCGCATAGAGGATTCATCCCGCAGAAACAGGTAGTACACTAGAGAGAACGACGAAACGATACAACACCACTTGTGTGCACGACCTGGCTTGGGCATGTCATGCACACATAGGCATGTCATGCGCACACATGCGTCATGCGCAAACCTTGCGTGCGCATGACGTGTTGATGCGTCTGCGTTGTGTGAAATTCCGACTCCGAGTTCCTCCGATACTGAAGAGGGCAGGGAAGAAATTTGGCTTGCGAGTGGCAAAGGTTTCAAGCTCACCTACCAGCATCATGCTTTCGCGGCTCGTAATGAACCAGTTAAAAAGTTCTTGCGGTACAAAGCTCTTCATTGGGCACGCAACAACTTCCAGTGTCTAACTAAAATTTCTTATGTGACCTGATGAAGCGCCCTTTAAGAAGTAAATTACAAACTAAACAAAATTAGCAATGCACACATCTGATTTTTTTTTTCTTTTCTTGCACTCTACATTCCACTGACGGCACTCCATGCATGGTTTCGCATTCGTTCTCCATCTTCCTGCTGCTGCACAGAGGTACCTATTGTTTTATGCCCCCCCCACCACACGCAGGTCTTCAAGTAGGTGCTTCAATTCCTTGGGAATACTGGACTGGAAAACAGGCTGTAAAGCCGCCCGCCACGTCCTTGGCCACGGATGCCACTCTCCTCTTTTCTCCTCTCCTCTTGCCACCTTTATTTTCCTCTCCCCTTTGCACTGTATACGCTGGGACATGCTCTCTCTTAGGGTTGCAGAAATAGCGCCTTTTCCTCTCCTTCTCCTCCCCCTGCTCCAACCGCTCGAGCCATGTCAGTGCGGTGGGTAAAGTGGCCGGCGCGTCCCATTTCACTGCTGCTAGCGGTTGCTCACCGGAAGTTTTTTTTGAACTAGGCAACTAGGTTGTGGCACCCCATAGAGTTCCGAAATGTTAATTTTGCCCGGTAACATGAATTACGGTCTCAAACTGTACTCGAAAGCAAAATTTGAGTTTAAATAGTGCTCATATGGGAGCCGTTTTTGAAAATAGGCATTTATAGAAACTTATAGACATTTAGGCACAAAGCCCAAAAATAGGCATTTATGGGCACTATAAAAACACTATAAAAGCCCTCCTTAACCCCTAATTCGTGCTCATATATCAAAGTGGCACGATAGGAACGCAAGGAACAAAATAGGCATTTGCCTAAAATCCGGTCTTTACTTATGACGATTTTGTGCAAACACATAGGGCCGGTATACGAAGTCCTAAGGGTCATTTACAGACTGATTTAAGCTCTCTGCGTAAACTGTGTAATTTATTACAACGTTTTAAAGCTGCGAATCGTTGCAGCTCACTGCGGCTCAGCCAAACGCGTTTTCAACCGCCCATTCGCAGTACGACATGCAGTGGGCGCACGACGTCCCCCTAGCTGCTGATCTGATTGACTGCGGTGTGCGCGTGAGAAAGATCGGCTGGTAGGGTGGCGGCACCTGTCGGAGCAGATATCAACCCCTTCGCGATGGTCGTCTCTTTTGCCAGACGGCGTGCGTGCTGCCGGGCGCACTGGGCTATGGTCTCCGAGATTGCGCGCAAGCTCTCGGCGTGAAATCTCGGAGGTCATGACTTGCGAAGCTCAAATCGTCGAGTGCGCTCACGAGAGCTCTGCGATCGCCAGCGATGGCAGCGTGTCTCGTGAGTTGAGAAGGCAAGGCAGGGGGTGAGAAGAAAGGTATAATTGTCCGCAGCCGCGTTGGTACACGGCGCAGAGTGTGCCATACTGTTGACTGGAAGGCCTTCCGTAAGCATTGCCAGAAAGAAGCTGCTGCACTAAGTGGGCGCTTCGGCTCAACCAAGCTGAAGCAACGTCTGTGCTGCTCTATGCCTTCCCATTGGTCGCTCTCACACCGGCCAGGAGGGAGCAGCTGGAGAGACGGCACAGAGCTGCTGTCAGGAGCATCCTGGGGCTCCCAAAGCACTCGCCGATCGCAGCAACGCTGGCAGAGGCTGGTAAATGGCCGCTCTTACTGAGGATGCTCCAAAGAGCCCTGGGGCACATCGACCGCCTTCATCGTGCTCCAGATGGCGGAGCCCTGCTGGCCAGTCTTCGCAGCCAGCCGTCCTCACGGATGGGCGGTCTTTGCCGATTATATGAGCAGGTGATCACAGACCACCTGTGACAATCGTCCTGTCCCGCACGTCAGCGCCCTGCGGACATCCATCTGTCGCTCGGTAGGTCGACCAAACGGCAGACGCCAGCTGCTGCCCTGCGACAGGCTGCTGCCTCCAAGCTCCACGAGCAGCTCGAGGGAAGGCTGCTGGCCTGCACCATACCGGCTAGGGCAGTGAACCGACATTGCCGGCTCCCATTTGCTGCGAGTTCCACCGCGGCAGAGCTGGCGGGCCCCCATCTAGCCACCGATGCTTTGGCTGAGGACCCTCCCTGAGCAACCAGTGGCAATGCTCTGCGACTCGAAGCCAGCGCTGCAGAGCCTCATGAACCACCGACGATCCGGGCTTACCGGGTCCTTGCTGAGTTCCAAATTCACCGCATTGGCTGCTGCGGGGGTTTCTGTCTCCTTTCATTCGATGCCGGCTCATGTGGGAATCTCCGGTAATGAGCAAGCGGACACCCTTGCCACAACAGCCCACCACCCTAGCGTGCCGCTTACACGAGCAGTTGCTGCCTCTGATTTTTCGAGACAGCGCCTGAGACAGCTGCTCACAACCCTTCATCCGGATGCCAGAGTGGCCAATGGCAAATGCCCTAAGCCTCTTCTAGAGGGTGGCCTCACTAAGCGGGAGCGCGCCATGCTTTTAGATGTGAAGCATCTTATGGCGAAGCTTAATCCGGTGGTGGTGGTGGTGGTGGTGGTGGTGGTGTGCCGCGTGCCCACCCTTACTGCGCATGCGCAAACAGTTAAAAAAAATAAAAATAAAAAACCTCCTCTCCCCCCTCTCTCTCCTCTAGGCATCCCTCCCAGCGGCAACCACACCCACACTGCGCATGCGCCTCCCCTTCCTCTCTCCCCTCTTACACTCCCCCCCTCTCTCCATCCCTGCCCGCGGCGTCTAACTCCCCCTGCGCATGCGCGTCCCCCCTCTCTCTCCTCTCCTACGCTCCCCCCCTCTCTCCTCTACGCATCCCTGCCCACGGCGTTCACACTCCCACTGCGCATGCGTGTCACCCCCTCTCTCTCCTCTCCTACGCTCCTCCCTCTCTCGCCTCGCGACGCCGACGCAGGCAGCGTCTGCTAGCGACTTTCTTGGTTGAAAAAACCGACTGCTCGCGCTGCACAACCGTTCACTGGCCATCCCGTATATATAGCAATGGATCTTGACCTCCAAGGTGGTGCCGGTGGGAGATTTCTCCTGTGCGTTGTTGAACAATAAAAATTCGCAGCGTGCGCGTTAACTAAAAGCGGAGTGCGGGTCTCTGTGTCCAGTCGGAGTCTTCTGTCTCTCATTGCTCATTAGCAGCGATTGGCATGTTCCAGTAGGAAAAACTGCTCCATCACTGCCTGCTTTGCGCCTCCCCATTTTTCTCTCCTGCGCAACGCTGCGATGAGCGCCAGCGTCAACGCCGCCGCCAGTGTAAGCGTTAGCGCCCGCTGCTTCACATCTACACATGGTTCCCTTTAGCGGGAGATGGTGTACTTTTTTTTCGCCTCCGGACCGGCTGTGTGTGGACAGCGGCGCGCTTGTTCGCCAAGGGACGCTCGCCCTCACCGGCCTGCGAACGTTGCGGCGACTCCGAAACCCTTGAGCACCTTCTCTATGGTTGCCCAGCGCTGGCGCTGGAACGCTCAAGGCTCACCACCGCCTACAGACAACAGGGACTACCTGCGACGACCGCAGATGAACTGCCATTCCCATCGCATCCCAAACTCCGGGCTTTCCAAAGCCTCTTGGAGTTTGTGGAGGTGACCGGGATCACCACCTTCCGTTCAGCGCCCACTACTTGCTGGCCTCCCTTCACCATCGGCCTCCCCCATGATGCACGAGACCCTGTCTGTTTCTATTTTAGGGGCGAAGCTCCTTAGGGCGTGGGGCGTTCCCTCCTCTGTAGTAGTAGTAGTAGTAGTATGTATTTAGCCAGCTCTTGTTTTGAGAATTGCTCACCAGATGGCGTTGTGTGTATATGTCCTTGGAAATAATATCACTAGATGGCGTTAGTGGTTTTCGTATAGTTGACGATTAAAGAGGATAGATGGCGCTGTTATAATTGGGATCGTCGGCCCGACGTGGTACTCGGAGTCGAGCACCGCGTCGCGGAGCATGCGCGTCTCCGGCACTCACGGCGGCACAACCCATAGCCAAGGACGCGTGGCTTTCACAACTCACAGCAGCGTTCTGTGGCGATGCATGCGGAGGCGAGGCGTTGCGTCGAGCACTGGTGTGGACTTCGGCGTCTGAGTAGGTGGCATCGTCTACCTCTGTCGTGGAACGCGAATTGGCGTTGTCGCTGAGGCTGGGAGCGCCCGGAACACAAGTCGGCGACGCTCATGCCCAGCTCACGATCGAACACCCAGGATCATGCAAAGACGTTACACGTGTTGTCACGTCTTTGCATGATCGAGTGGGCAATGTACGGGGGGATTCGCGGTTACCCGAATGATCCCTCCGAGCTTCGCCCACTCACCATTATTCACTTCGTGGATATGCTGTGATTTTTAGATGTGAAGCATCTTATGGCGAAGCTTAATCCGGTGGTGGTGGTGGTGGTGTGCCGCGTGGCCTCCCTTACTGCGCATGCGCAAACCCGTTCAAAAAAAATAAATAAAAAACCTCCTTTCCCCCTCTCTCTCCTCTAGGCATCCCCTCCCAGCGGCAACCACACCCTCACTGCGCATGCGCCTCCCCTTCTCTCTCCCCTCCTACGCTCCCCCCCCTCTCTCCTCCAGGCATCCCTGTCCGCGGCGTCCACAATCCCACTGCGCATGCGCGTCCCCTCCTCTCTCTCCTCTCCTACGCTCCCCCCCTCGCTAGCAGACGCCGACGCAGGCAGCGTCTGCTAGCGAGTTTCTTGGTTGAAAAAACCGACTGCTCGCGCTGCACAACCATTCACTGGCCACTCCGTATATATGGCAATGGATTTTGACCTGAAAGGTGGTGCCGGTGGGAGATTTCTCCTGTGCGTTGTTGAACAATAAAAATTCACAGCGTGCGCGTTAACTAAAAGCGGACTGCGGGTCTCTGTGTCCAGTCGGAGTCTTCTGTCTCTCATTGCCCATTAGCAGCGATTGGCATGTTCCAGTAGGAAACACCGCTCCATCACTGCGTGCTTTGCGCCTCCCCAGTTTTCTTTCCTGCGCAACGCTGCGATGAGGGCCAGCGTCAACGCCGCCGCCAGTGTAAGTGTTAGCGCCCGCTGCTTCACGTCTACACATGGTTCCCTTCAGCGGGAGATGGTGTAATTTTTTTTCCTTTTCTACTATCCTCTTTATTTCCCACTTCCCCTTCCCCTGACGCTGCGCCGAGCTCCCTATTGGGCTGCAGAAATAATCGTCATTTCCTTAACAAACCGCTACTACTACTGGTGCACGGCGTGACGCTAATTAAGTGGTGCCAAAGGATTGATGGTGTTCTAGCCTAAACGCTGACAAAGCTTCAAATAACCGTTTCAGGGTCCCTTTAATAAGCTCTTGTCAGGCGCTGCTCGTCCCCGCATGAATACGCCCACGAGCGCTGCCTGCCCTTCGTTTGAATAAAAGTGACGTACGTGATGTTACGTAAATGCCGACGTTATGTCGGACATTGAGCTACGCTTTAGGCGCCAAGATAGTCAATGTGCCATGATAAGCCCTGCGTATACATACAAGTAATCAAATTACAGAAAGTCGTCGATCCGCCTCGTAAGACTTGGCAAAAAAAAAAAAGCGGCGCTAGTGGTTCTTAGCTGATTAGGCCTACTGCGCATCAAAATCGATTCCCGCAATGCGTGTGATCTGCCGCAATTTTTCCATCCTGATGACCCTGATCTCATTTTTCATATCTCGAGGTCATAGCTTTGCGCAGTTTTAACATAGTTCTGCGCATTGTTCAAATCAGTTCTTCCTTCTCTGTCATTCCGCCTAGCTTGTGCATTGTTGTATGCGAAGTGTACATACAATAGACTTTCTAGATTCCTCGTAGTGTGTTTTACAGCGAAAGCTGTTATGAGGTCACAACAAAAGTCGTTTTTGGGCCGTAGTTGTCCGCCGCCGCCGCCGGTGTCCGTAACAGCTATCGCTCGAAATAAGAAAAAAACTAAATAAGTAAAAATACCTATGACAGAATGGGATTCGAACCCGGGCCCTCTGCGTGGCAGCCCAGCACTCTACCACTGAGCTCCGCCGGTGCTTGAAACTACGTTGCAAACTGACCCTATGCAGGCTTCATGTCGGGTAAGGAATCGCGTTAAGATGTGTAATAAAGCATTTTAGAACACTAAAGTAACAACCAGGCGTCACACGATGCGAATTGCGTAACGAGTGGGTCGTTCAATGCTCCAAGCCATTACAAAAGCCTCAGGCCTAATTCTTCATCGTCGTCAGCCGCAGCATAAACAAGTGCACATAATGCGTTACAAGTGTGCAGTGGGTACCACGCTTTTAAAAAAATGACGAATAATGGCATAGTGGATGCCTCCCCACTACACCAAAATTATGACGATTTATGTCGTAGTGGGTACCATGCAAGTTTGTTTGTAGTAGTGGCCCCAAGAGTGTTTTAAAAAAGGCTTTAGAAAGCCGCTCTTCCAGCCTTCGATGTGACTGTGCTGCGCGTTCCGCGCAGGCCTGGCGGTTTTTGTATTTGACCCTCTTATCATTAGTTCTTATGTTTGTATTTTCTCCTGTGGGCTTTATTTACTATAATGCTTGTCATTAGTGCTATTTATTGCGATAGCAATTATAGGACAGTCTCGAAGGGTTTTTGCCGTTGCCATTGCCGTCATGTCGCGTATAAAGTCCAAATTGATAACATCCCCCAGCGCATCGTAAGTACTACCCGCGGGTAACAGCGCGCGAGTGGGGGGCGACAAAGGTGGCTGAAGTGGAGATGTGGAATAGGTCCCAGGTTGGCGTGGGCTCTCGTTTTTCGAACGAGGTTTCGGCACCATCCTCAAAGGCTTAACAGACGTGGCGAAGCTTCTTTTCACACTCACAGTTGTTGAATTTGGCGCCCCGGTAGTATCTGTCTATAGCCAGCGTTCAGGGCGTTACACAGTGATCCGCGAAAAGTAGGCGGCTCTTGTGCTGATGCATGACGGCTGTAGGAGGCGACGCTGCAGCCATCAGTGTGGTTGTATTCCTTGTTGTCGTCGTTGTCTTATCATGTAAAAGTCTGTATTCTGGTGGTTGCTCTGCTTCCTTTGGCTAACCAGATGAGTCAGGGAGGCTTTGGTATTTTTTAAATGCGAATGCATTTCTTAGTCGGGCTATGTCAGGCATCCCGCGGCGGCGTCCGCGCGCCGGCAGGTGTTATCTCTCCGCTCTCACTCCCTCTCCCATAACAGCAGCTGCGGGCGCGCGCGCTTATCCTCGCCCCTAGGAACCGGTGCAGGTGGGCGGAGTAGCGGAGAGTGAGTGGAGAGGAGGAGCGCGCTCTGACGCGTGAGGGCGCTCGCATCGCGCGAGCTCGGTGGAGCTATATATGAAAAAAAAAAAACCAGAAAAAAAAAAGCAAAAAAAAAAAGCGCTGCGCCGTGCTCCAGACCGGGCTACAGAAATTAGGCGCCTTTTCCTTCTTCGAACCACAACCACCATAAATGGAGTGAAGCGCGCCCGAAATGCATTCGCATTTCCTCACGATTCCCTTCGGGGAGGTGGGGGCATTTTTTTTATTGCTTGTGCTTGGATGCCAGAACATGGAGCTCTGATGTCGGAACATTGTTGATGGGTGACGGGAACATGAAGGAACCAGCACCTCCACTAGATGTCTAGTGGGCGTGACGATGAATAAAGCGGATACTAAAGAGGAAACTTTTTTTTTTGGCTGATGTTGTTGCCAGGAAACGGAAAGTCGATGTACAGGTGGTTATAACATTCTTCGACCATATGTCTGATCGTCGGCAGAAGGCGTGTTCGTCTATAAATGAATAGATGAGAAAATTCCAGCGGTTTCATTGGAGCTCTCGTTAGCTCTAGGATAATCTCGAATAGTCGTGTCATAAGCGTTATCTTATCAGAATAGACTAATACAATAGAAAAGTTTCCCAAACACTGCGTCAGGGCCTAAGCCAATCGGTGGTAAGTGCTTTCCTAGAATGAAACCCGACCGCACAAAATAAAGGACTAAGCACGCGTGGCAACATCCTCCGTACCTGATATGTTTACTCTCGCAGTCCGTCGCGTGCGGAATACGTCGCTCGTCCTTTTTAAAACGAAAGTTTTACTGGCCTTGTCGAGCGAGTTTCGCTGTGAATCTCAGCGTGACCTTGAAGCGAAGAACAGACACGACGACAAGCAGCGCGACATTTATTTGTGGCGTTGCAGTTGTGCACGAGCCTACAGCGAACGCGTTCGTCGCCGCTTCTGTCTTCCTCTCCGAATGCCCTTCTTCAGCGCCCGAGGTGAAAACGCGAAGACCGCGCGTATCTGCTAGCAGAGGTTCACGCGAGCGCAAGCGACTGTTGGTGGTTTAGGGGCCTGGCTTCGGAAACTGACGAAAGAACTGTAGTTAGTACACGAAGTACGGAACGTTCGACTAGCCATATCGTTCGGTTGGCAAACTGTGCTTCCGCTACGAGGGTAAACAAGCATCACCAAGTAAACAAGCTTGCATAACGGCACCTAGCCGAGCTAAGCCGCAGCCATTTTTTCTCTCATTCTTCGCTCTTATGCTACTCATACAGGCGGACAGCAATACACAGATTACAAAATGTCACCGCGGTTTCCATGTTGTAAGCTGCAAGCGGTCTTCATACACACATGCCAATGCTAGTGCGACGTCTGCCGCAATGGGCCAATCTTACACAGCCGCGCACATTACACCTAAGTTGCACCTTCATTTCCCTGAATAACAATCAGCACGATGACAAACGGGGAGTCGTAATCCTGAGGCGATGCGTATGGTTCATCCAAGCGATCTGTGAAGTGCGTGACTCCCTGCAGCTCGCCGTTGCATGAACGGCGGTACGCGATAAGAACAACGCTACTACGACCGCCTTCCGCGTCTGTATGCTTCAAACACAGGGCGACTACAAGCTGCTACTGTGTCGAATGACGACTGCCGAGACTGGCGCTTAGGTAAGGGCGGATAACGAAATAGCTTCTTTCAGAAGCAGTGGCTGTAACAAGAAAATAGAGTCGATGGCTCTCGATGCTGCGATGCTTCGTCTATCGGTGCCCGTCGCCAAACGACGTCATAATGCATTATTTCACGTGTTATTCTTAACTGTTACATCAGTGAAAATAGCAGCCGCAACTGGGTGCATTGGCACGTCTCGATAGCGGTAGACTTTAGTTTTTATTGTAGGTTGTAACCGACTATAGGCGTCAGCGTGGATGCATGTTAGCCGAAGGAGGCCATGTCACCTGAATCACACCGTTCCAAATTTATTTTTTAACACCCAACAAAGCTGAAAGTAATATAAAGACATGTTTCAGTTGTGTGTTTTATTGATTCTTTTGAACACCGCTTCTTTGAATGTTGGTTTCGTTGATGGATCAAGCATCACTTCTATTATCAAGTTCACCTAGCGCCGTGTGAAAGCACAGTGTTAGGCACAATAACCTACTCTATAACCATTTTGATCGATATTACGACCTGGCCTGCAATCGCATGATGGAGGGCAAGGCTGGTACCCCTGGCAGTTACTTTCTGTAACACAACACTGCAAAGAAGAAAAAAAGTGCATATTTTAGGGATGAAAATGGCCCATCAGTAGAAAGCGGATTGACAACACTGCACACACACTCACACAGGCATATATATATATATATATATATATATATATATATATATATATATATATATATATATATATATATATATATATATATATATATATATATATATATATATATATATATATATATATATATATATATATATATATATATATCTATATATTGAAGAATAACTTCGGTTGCCGCAAGGTTATAAGTATAAAAATAGATGCGCCTTCACATAACAAGTGTTTATTCTGCCGACGTTTCGACGGGAACCCCGTCTTTTTCAAGGCCTTGAAAAAGACGGGGGTTCCCCGTCGAAACGTCGGCAGAATAAACACTTGTTATGTGAAGGCGCATCTATTTTTATACTTATATATACATATATATATATATATATATATATATATATATATATATATATATATATATATATATTGAAGTGCTAACATAGGACCCGGAAGTAAAAGTTAAAAAATATCTATATATCAAGCACGAAGGTAAAATTGTTCCGGAAAGGACTTACGTTCCGGCAGCGGAGCTTTCCTACAATTTTTCCTAGGTGCCTGTTATATATATATATATATCTATCTATATATAGGAAAAATATATATACGCTTCTAAAAAACTGTTTATTGGTGACGTTTCGATCGGAGACCGATCTTCATCAAGACAAAATTTACCAGGCGTCGATGCGCTTTTATATCATCGCCGTGCCGAGAGAAAGAGGAAAAAAAAAGAGAGAGAGAGAGAGAGAAGAAGCGTACATACACCCGTACGACCACGTGCGCGTACTGCTACATACGCATAGCACCTGTACTTCGAAAAAAAAAAAAGCGGTGCAAAAATAAACGAGTGGCCAAAAAGAGAGTGGTCACACGGCCAGGTGCGCGTATTTCTACATACTTAGACATAAAAACGTGTTTTCTAAAAAAAATAATGAATAAAAAAAAAAGGAAAGAAAAAATATAAATGAAAAGAAACGAAAAAACCAAGTGGACATGTTAAGTACATTCCTGTGGTGCCCCCGGCACATACCAAGATATACGAAGAAAACATGTTTCAAGAAAAAAGTGAACGAACCCAAAAATATGT